>JAPYZM010001826.1:0-28733 GCA_030522845.1 Psyttalia concolor
CCTGAACCACCGCCCACGGACGTCGTGACAAAAAATATTGTTTGACACACGGCTGTGAAGAACTTTTCTGCCTCATATGATTACAGAACTCGCCTTCGGGCTCGTCCTGTAACCTCATATTCGCCAGAAAAGTTCTTCACGGCCTAGTGTCAAAATGTACTAATAAGGCAGAACAGTTCTTCACAGCCGTGTGTCAAACAATATTTTTTGACACGACGTCTGTGGGCGGTGTTGCACGGTCGTGAAGTAGTGCTTTACGGACTGAGTGACAAAATAACAGATAACAAATAAGAAATAACAAATGCCATTCGAAAAACCTTGAACTTTACTGCAAGAATTAGTCTTGAATATGGGAGCCTGGCTAATAAAACTGAAACTGATGAAATCTTTTTAGGTCAATAAATCGATAATTTAAAACCGCAATCCGAGTCTAAGATTAACTCACGTCTCTTACCTTTTTTCGAAATTAAGATTACGTGAGAGATGTGCATACTATTAGGGAGGATTACGTATAGGTTCTTAAAAAACCGAACGATTGTCAGAAAAGGAAGATTAAAAAAAACATTTAAACAAAAGTAAAAAACGTCTTCCGAAATCTGAGTAAAAAACCGGCAGCAGCAGCAGCAGCAGCAGCAGCAGCAGAAGTGAGAACGACATTCAGTCGAATGCCGTTAGACTGTGTCACACCGTGGGCTACACTGGAGCGCGTGTCACCAGGGAAAAACCTGAAATACTGCACAGAGAAAATCTACGCGATATCCATCCATCAATTCAATCCTATGAAATAACATAAAACATCACGTGAACATAACTACTCCAGAAGTTGTCTATGATCTAAATACTTGGAATAGATTCTCGCGTGTAGAATTAAAAATTGCGAGGAGTATATATTAGATAGGTTTGACGGATTAACAAAAATTTGTTATTGCTGGAGTCTTCATCAGGAGGTGACGATTTTTTTCAATAAAAATTTAGTGACAATCAGCGAAAACAGCATCTGCTGATTTTTTTCCCCGAAAATTCAGGCAAATATTTTTTGTCCTTATCTTGGGGAAAATGTCGCTTATAGTGTCGCAATCTGGTTCCTTTAAAGAAATTAATTATTATTAAAATTTGCAATTTGTTATGCGAAGTAGACGCGCGGACCCTCCCCCCTTCATCTTCACTTCTTAAGGCATAAAATTTTGAAAAAATGAGATAAATTCGATAATCTTACCCACACAATTTTTATATGTAATTATTATTATATTGAATATTCGATAATAGAACCCAACAAATGTCAAAATATAACCCGGACGTCCCTTCAAGTTATTCTCCAAATTAAGTCCCATTCAATTTTCTCATTGATCATAGTTAGTTTTGTAGTGAAGTAGTGAATTAATTAATTTTCATGGGCCAGTAAATCTGAAATTTTCATTGACAAAATTCCAGTCAAATTTCAGTGAAAATTAAATGTAATGTAAATAACAATTTCCGGAAGTGCTCTGGAAATTCAGGATATAATTATTTGGAAACAGTTTAACTTTTTTTGTGTTTTATGATCAATTTTTTGAAATGTATTTCTATTTCTTATTAAGAATGACCAAAACATAAATTCAGATTTTTCCCTTACAAAATTTGATGATTGTTCATGCGCAGCGGGTGGGTTCTACGTGAGAAGTCCATTAGCCGGAGCAAATATCAAATATCTTTTTGTATTATCAAAGAACTATAAATTCAATTCGAGTACACATCGAGTGACTTAAGACTCAATTAAACTGCCATTTCAATCTCTGCCAATAACTTTATTTATTTTCCTTCGAGCTATGATTTTTATAGAACAATAGTTTTTTTCAGAGTGATAAACAATTGTTTTTCCACTTATCAGATGAATTATCTGCAGTTGGAACGCCCAGTACCTGACAGAATCCACGGGGCATTTTATGTGGATTATTACAACTTCCGACAATAGTAAAAGAAAAGTAGAAAATAAACTCGTTGAAAGTGTAAAGCTAAGATTAGGACGATGCACTTGTTCTCGTTTTAATACGTGAAACTCCAGGTTGATGACCATAGATAATGAGGCTGGGGTGAGCCAACGCTGAGTTGATTGTATGGAAATTGAGATTACAAAATAATGAAGAATAATTGGCCTCTCAAGTGTCAGACTGGAAAATGTTAGATAATTTGGAGAGAACAAAGTATAAGAAGCACAAATAATTATTTTCTTGACTAATAACAAAAAATCATCAAGTCATCGCAATGATTCTGTAATAATCATTAATCAAGCATTGAGACTCTGGACAAAGCGAGAGCCGTTGGAGTATTTTGTCAGTAGAAAACTCGTCTCCGGTGGGATAAGTAATTTTACGACGTTCGACGGTCATTGACAACCACCAAACAAGAAGAACATGGTTTCTTCTCTCATTTACCAACGAAATATCCGTTCATGCGACAAATTCACACAAATTGAAAAAAATTTGCTGATAATCGTGTCGACAACAAAATTCGGTACTACTGATTCTTTTGAGCCAATTCGGATGCCAGCAACAGAAAAAACGTTGTTTAATTGGATTGATTAATTTATGTATTTAGTTTAGGTTTTATGAAACATTTTGTTCCTTGCAGTCGTCAGATTACATTCATTTCTGTTACTTCTAGTCCAAGATATTGCAGAACTTCATGTTTCAACATTTCCTTCATTTTTTTTTCGTTTATTAGTTCCTAACAATAGTCATTATAATTTAATGCAGATTTTGAAGGGCCTCATCAACGTTGTCGTCCGGATGTTACTGATTTTAATGGGCGACGTTGAATTTTTTTTAAAAGTTTCACAAATGCTCAGTGAAAGAAAATTAATGATTTGTTTCTTTTGTTATTTGAGTGTTTTCAATCAACAATTTTAATAGAAAAATTCAATCGAAATTCAAAACCCATCAAATTTTTCTTCACACAATCTAATAGAAATCGACAAAAACTCTGAATTCACTGGAATTTTTAAATCAATTTATTCATACGTGAATCCAATCCTTAATTTACGAAAAATCTGAAAAAATGGACAAGTTGTCAACAATAATCATTATAATTTAACGTATTTTCATCGGGATTTTATTAAATTTAATTGTCGAACTTGAAATTTTTTAAAAAGTTTGACAAATCTTTCGTTAAATGATATTGATGATTTGTTTGTTTTTGCTCAACAATTTTAACAGAAAAATTTAATCGAAATTCAAAATCCATGCAATTTTTCTACAGACAATGCAATAGAAATCGGCAAAAACTCTGAATTCGCTGGAATTTTCAATTAAATTTATTCCTATGTCCATCCAATCATTAGTTTCCAAAAAATCTCAAAAATGAGACTAATAAAGAGTAAAAATGATTAGATTAATATTGAAGTCATAATGAGATGACGTTTGAATATTTTCATTAACTGAAACGAACTTATTTTGTTCGCAGATATCCTGGAAGCAGCGGCGACAGTCTGAGGATAACTCGTTGGAGATTCAATCGTCACGGGAATGGCTCATAACCGAAGTGCTATGTTGAAAAAAACCGAGCCAAACTTGGGAAAATTAAAAGACAATGTGTGAATGATAAATGCGTCCCAAACGACTGGAGTTTCATCGAAAATACAGATGTAGATTTCAGCGGTAATACCGTAGATAAAAAAACAATTGTGTAAACAATCTGGGATCATTTCGCTGGGGTGCATTAGCCCAGCGGAGACAATAAAACAAAAATCGTGGAAGGCCATTCGCGAAAAACGGCGAGCCACTACGGGTATTCATATCAAAATTCTTGGGCGTGCAGCAACGGTCCGGCTAGTATATACGATTGCCCAACGAGCCCCGTAGTTCGTATACCTCAACTCGATGAGGACTACCGACCCATCTACTTCTACGTAGCTCAACCCTACACGATCCCATATACTTTCGCGAAGAGGCCAAAACAATCGTCATTGCAAAAGCCGGGAAAACAGCGTGGCAACTATCGTGTCAAATTTTCCAAAAAATTGAGTAGCGCAGAATTTTCGCAGAAAGTTAAGCAGGGAGAATTCTCCAAGAGTCTCAATCAGGTCCAATTCGTTGAGGATCCAGTACCAGGTACAGTAATTTTAATGGCACATACATTAAGATATTGTCCCTCATAGACTGACAAAAAAATTGCCTCTGCTATATATTTACTTATTTGAGAGAAGTGTTTCTTTTTTTTCAAATGGTTTTGAACAATTCCACGTCAAATGCGAAATTTAAAAAATAGGTTTTGAATAATTGTAGATTGAAAGAGAAATTGAGTCTATAATAGTGGCTTCAAAAATGGAATAAATTGAATTTAATTGTGTTCGTTTTGAAGCTTTTAATTACCTTCGAATGTCTGGAAACGGAAATTCAATTACTAATGGGTAAATTAAATGATCTCACCTTCTTCTAAAAATTAATTAAGCTCAGAAAGTGATAATTTTTGAAAATTTTCTAAGTGGCTGAAAAAAAATTCAATCGCTCTGAAAATTTCTCACTGAAAACTTGGTCTCATATACGACGTTTCCCTGGAAAAAATCGCCAAGACAATCTGAAACGTGAGGTTATTTTCCTTTCGCATTTGATGTGAAATTACTTCAGGCGATTTTTAGTAGGTTTCAATTATAACAAACATACTGCTTCAGATAATAATTAGATTTCTCGTGACTTTCAATGCACCTCCTCAATAATTACTAAAGTTAAAAAAATCGGAGAAGAGAGAAAGTACAAAACTTAGAATAATATAATAATTATTGAGATCTAATTAGGATTACCTGCAAATGATTCCTTTAGACAACTTTGACTTTGAGAGATCAAATAATCCTCTCAAGGAATTAATATTTAATAAAAAAAAAAAAATGTTGCTCTGTGTTTTTAATTATAAATTTTCAATGGGCATGAAGAAATTCTAAAGAACACCTTTCCCGCGAACTAAACTGTTTCAAAAAGTGAACATCTGCAGCAGGTATCATCAAAAATGGTTTCTAGTTGCCTGTGACATTGGGATTTCAGGACTACAAAGTATTGAAATGCCTTCTCAAACTCAACTCTAAACTCAATTATATTAAATTCCTTCTCTTTCTAAATCTAAAATTTTTTTTTGTGAAAATTGGAAAAATAGATCCCTGTTCTGGAATCGCATAACACCTGACGTGAAATCTGCCCTTCATTCCCTACAAGTCGCTCTAAATCTTTAGTTCACAATAACTCCCATTTTGCAATGTCTCTCTCATTGTCCAGGAATTTTTGGAGGCTTGAAGATGATACCTGGCTCATCTAAGTTGTCTTATTTAATCTGAAGATATTGACGATCGATCCCAGTCCACCCATCTCTCGTAGGCAACCGATATTAATGTAAATACCTGGACCCCCGTCGCAAGAATATTTCAATATTTCAATGACAGCAAACCCATCATTTCACCGTCATCGTGTGCATGGGTATTCAATAAAGACATGTCTTCCATCGGTGATGAAATTCGCTGATAAAATTGTGTAACGTCACAAGTAGATTTCCATCATCTCCAAGTTCCCTATCATTAGGGGAAAAATCAAACGATTTTTCGCTTTGAAACTGAAGTATCGTTCGATACTTCCAAATTAATCACTTCCCTCTGATGTAAATAGCCAATTAAATAAAAAAAAAGTAGAACATAATTTATGACTCTTCAGCAGTTCACGGTTGAATGAATCCCGGACAGTCGTAGGCAATTAAAAAAATCTGCTGACGAATCTATTTTTCGTTCTCATTGACCACTCACTCATTCATACATTCGTTGTATTTGTTCACAGAAATCGCGAGTTTTACGAAATTCGATCAGCATTCACGGGATCCCAGGATGACGTCGATGTTCCGTCGTGGTACAATTTTCGCAACATTCTTCCTGTCACTGCTGGGTGGTGGTCTCGTTTGTGCAGCATTGGTGACACAGCACTGGATTGACGCGAGACCCTGGAGAACACCAAATCCTCAAGAGAGCGCTGGCCGAGTGCACTTCGGGCTTTTAATGGGAAAGAAAGAACTGAATGTTGCGTATGGCTGGCGAACTTATCATATATCCGGTAATTTCAAGTATTCTTATACAATTCAATTATTATAAATATAAAAATATTTCCCCTGGTGTTGCAAAACTTTTCTCTCAGTTCTGTTGCCAGTTTTTTTTAATGCATTTCTGTACTGAGTATTACTGCCTTCTTTCAAAAAAGAATAGGATGAAATTATTAGAATATCCAATTTTACTCAGGATTTATTTCACAAACAAACAGATATTTTTTGTTTTGGATGAGAATTTGATTTAATTTAACACTTGCGTATCATCTGTTTTAGTTCTGCTCCGCAGAAAATTGGATTGACGTCTCGTTTACTTTATAAAATTTTCAAGTTTTATGCGTTCAATTGAATGAGATTGGAATTTCTCTTTCAACCCCTCACGCGTGGGGTCGGTATGGCATTCCATTATTCCATTAAATTTTTTATTTCAATATTTAAACATTTGTAATATCATTAGGAAGGAGAATATTGCCGCTGCATTTGTATATTTCATTTACAATTCTTCGTCCATTAACAATGGGAAAACGTGAAGGGCTTCATGCGAGAAGTTGAAGGAAAATTGGTAATTTGGTCGATGTTAACAGTTGAGAACATATTCAATTGAATTAATTTATGTCTTGATGTCACAAAAGATGTTTCTATGTTTTGTTTAGATGAATAGTATATATTCAGTATATTCTATCAGTCCATCGATTATGCATCCGAGTTGACTCTCTCCTACAGGCAATTTTAACATTAGCAATGGTTTATTCATTCGCACTGTCAACTCAGTAAGCATCTCTCGCCACTCACCACACAAATCCATAATTACACGATTTTCTTTCTCTTTATCCAGTCGACAATGAGAAACCGCGATTTCTATCGCCTGGTCCACTTTTTTTTTCATTCAACTGTCGTGTCACTGACTAAATTACCGTGTCGTCACCTTGGTATGGAAAAGCAAAATCGGGAAACCGATTAGTTAATAATGGTTACATTAGAATTTTATTAATGTAGCCTCGATAATCTTGCGTAATGATAATTCATGACGACGCCATGAATTACTGGGAAAAAATCATTAAGTCGCATTATGATGACAGAAATGAGAATCTCGTGGGGGGGGGGGGGGGGGGAATCATATCCCGAAATCGCACTCATTGCGGCCATGAGTTGTTAATTTGTGACATCTTCCATTTTTGAAAAATAAGCATTAAAAATTCAGGAAATTGTCGCCGTGAACCGGAACAAACCGTCGATTTCTAAAGAAAGATAGCTAACGCAGATTTTCAATAATCCTCGCCCGGACATTGACATTAATCTCGCGTCGAGGATGATTTCCATTTTACCCTTGAAGTGATGGCTGATAATGTCACTCTGGTCTTCTTAAAGCAATTGTGCACTGAAAAATAATGTATTTGTTTCTGTCATTAAAAAAAAGAGGGTAACGTTTTTCGTCACCGAGCTAGTCTTCCTGTACTAGACATTTACACTGTATAGTTTAGAAATTTTTATTTTTTATAGGCTAGAATTGGACGCGCGCTCGGGTGTTCATTCAGATTTATTTCTTAGCTTTATATTTCATCGAATTTTTTTACAGAAAAGTTCAAAAATTTACAATTTCTTTTGGATATAAATACAAAAGATTACATTTTTTTTTACAGGAGATTAGAATTAAAAATTTTATTTTCAATCAGACTTGAATTCTGGGTCAGAGTCGGCTCATTTCTCATCAATATAAGGTATTGGCAAGTTTCTAAAAATGATTTTTCGAACCGTTTTTACCGTTTTTACCGTTTTTACCGTTTTTCTGAAATTCATAAAATTACCAAAAACGGGCTGAAAAAATCATTTTATAAATTTACTAATACCCTATATCGATGGGAAATGAGCTCAGATTTCGAATGGAATAATCCCCTTGGCCATAGGATCAATAGTTTTTGAGATATGGACGAAAATGTGTTCTACCAGGCGAAAATCGCTGAAATCGGAGGGCTCCAGAGGTAAAAAAATCGAAAATAAAATCACTAAAAATGAAATCTAAGTGGCTACATCGAGAGGTAATTTCCTCAGCTTTCCAAATCCGTACGAATTTTGGAGATATGGCTGATAGTTTTCCAGATATCGGCAGTTTTGTGCAGAAAACTTCTAGAAAGGTCCCTAAAAGTCGCTAAAGGGCTGAAAATATACTGGAAGTGATGCCAAAAGGACCCAAAAATGAAAGTAGAACCCCTAGAACCCCCTCAGCTTTCAAAAACCCTCAAAAACGACAATAACGTGCTAAAAAATCGAAAAAATAGAAAAAAAAAAACCAAAAAGTGTCAAAAACGGCCAAAAACACCCGAAAATGGCGTTTGACCCAGGGATCATCTTCTTTAAACAAAATCGAGATTTGGATAACCCCGGTGGGCCGGCTGGCCAGCCGGTCGCCTGTCTGGCCCGAGAGACTGAAATGCCAAAAAATCAAAGGGGAAAAAGACGGCACTTTTTTTCACTTGTACCATAAAACACAATACAATTGTTGCCGATAACAATTTTAAATATAAATGATGATTGCAACTGATTATGAAGACATATTCCCCTTTACATCCTCTCCATCTCTATTTTTTTCTCTAATCCATTGGCTGCAGGCCGCCAGGTTGAGTTATGACAGAAATAAATTCAATCATCCTCCATCAGAAACTTTTTTCCAAATGACCCGTGGAATACCCGGGACATCAACAGCTGTAGACACGTTAAACCCTGTCAGTTTCATAGTGGAATCCCCCCGGAGGCGTTCTGATATTTTCATTACCATTTGAAAGTTTATGTCTGCAAAAACCGAATGAATCATAAACTGTCATCGCGAAATTCTATTCAAGAGCACCCATCAGAAGGTGTGAAGTGGCAACTGACAATTTATCAAAACATCCTGAGTAATTTTCACCATCCGATGTGATAATTTTTTCTTCTCATGATTATTGTCTCAACTCCTCAGACCAGGATGTCCATGAATATGACCTAGACTTAGACAGCTCTTAGAACAATATAGAACGGTAACAATGAAATGGAATTGAAAAGCGAAAGGGGAAATGTAAAGTCGTGAATGAAAAATTTTTCTACTGTTGGTTTTGTTATGTGTATACTGGAGAATAAATTACAGAGTGGAGAGCATTTGTTATCCCCTTGGGGGCGTCAAGGT
Organism: Psyttalia concolor; assembly: GCA_030522845.1. Classification (NCBI taxonomy): domain Eukaryota; kingdom Metazoa; phylum Arthropoda; class Insecta; order Hymenoptera; family Braconidae; genus Psyttalia; species Psyttalia concolor. Next base: position 9,206 of record JAPYZM010001826.1, read on the forward strand.
GTTCCGAGGAACGACCGCGCAGTTTTCGGTTGAGTGCTCCAAGGGGGATTCTCCTACGTATCGTATACGTGATACTCATTTCCTCCTGATAATCATTCTGCCACGACCATCTTTCTACCATATACAACAGCCCTAGTACGTAATTAATTGAAACTTATCCGGATGTCTATTAAATAATTATTACGTCGTTTTTTCGGTTGCTATGCGCTTTTAACCGACGACCGAAGAATATTATCATTTTTTTCCTCGAAATTTTAAGTTTCGAGCTCTCGGCCTCACTTTCAGCAAAACCGAGAGGAAATTAGTTTTGCTACATATTTATTTATTTATTCAGAATTTAATAATCTAAATTGTAACAAATTTGCTGTTCCGAGGAGATTATTTCTTTAATCGAAGTGATTACGAAGTGATTACTAAGGTTATTTATGATTAAATGACAAAGTTTGAGGACAAAATTTAGTAGAAATTTCTAGTGAATTTACTATCTAATTCTACTGAAATTCCATTAGAAAACCAATTGTTTATCATTTGCATTGAATACTCTGTACGAAAAGTTTCATACACTGAGAAAAAAAAAATTTCCCATGTATTAATTGATTTGACAAAATTCTTTATCTTAGACAAAAATTCTGAGAATATATTAAAAAAGTAGATCATTAATTCAATTTAAAACCACATCCGAAAATTCTTTAAATAATTAATTCTTAAAAAATGGCTGGGGATAGAAATAATAGAAAATATTCGTCACATATTTGTTTAAAGTAGCAAATAATTTTTTAAAAGAGGTCGTTTTTTATCAGAAAATTCCTGAAAAATTCGATTAGTAGGGCGAGAAAAAAATTATTTTCAAGCCAATTGATAAACCTGACGGTCAACTCATCCCTACCGATTGGATAGACTCATCCCAGTATGCATATGCTGTTAAGGAAAGTGAAGGGACAAGTGAACATATTATTACAGATGTGTCCAGAACAGTTGCCGTTAAAAAAAGCCAGTCACGTACAACTCGTTGTGACACGTGTCTTATTATGCCCGATTGTCCCGGGGAACAATAATCTCAGCTACTTCTCACATTCATACACGCACCAATTGTTATTCTCTCCCTCAGATTTGCCTCACTTATAATTCGAAATTCGGAGAAATTTTTCATGAGGACAGGGCAGAGAGAGAGAGAGAGAGAGAGAGAGAGAGATCATTAAATTGTATCTTCTTTTTTTGCAGTTCCGCAGATGATCAAATTAGATCCATCAGTAATGCACTGGGGTCTCTGGATCTCCACCCTAGTCACGACGTCTTCTGCATTGATTGCCGCAGCCCTGTCGGCACTTTTAGCAGTATTAAACACCGCAACAACACCGAGAACTAAAATTCTCTCCGTTCCGGGGGTTTATTTAATGAATATTCTGACTCGTAAGTTGTCTCCCAGAATTAGTCTGAAATTCAAAGCACTCAAAATTTTTTTCATGAAGGCTAGAGAGAGTTATCTCCTTCACTTTGAGGGAAATTCGAAGCCAGCAGTTGGATGAATTTACGTCACGTCTAATGGTTTAAATAGTAAATTTTAGTTTCAACTGCGGCATGACGATTGTTTTAAAGAACATTTTTTGAGAATAATCGCTACGAAAATCTGGTGCGTATGGTCTTTCATCTGCTCGAAGAATAAATGAGTAAAGTTCAGCCTAGAAACAAATCAGTTTTCGGTGAAGAGATAGGGGCTTGGGGAGAGAGGAAAAATCCTGTTGATTGTTTATAATGTTTTTTTACAGTTCTTCTTTGTGTGGCCAGCACCGCTACCTGGCTAGCCCAGTATTACGTAAAATTATACACGAATGTCTTGCCGAAAGAAGACATCAACAATATGTGGACCAGTGAAGGATCTGCAGAACTCGGGTATTCATTCTGGTATGAGCGAAACTTTTTTCAAATTTCTTTTATTTCTTTTTAAAAAAATCTCTCATTTTCTTAATAACATACTTGGAATGTGAAAAAAGATTTCTTTGAGATATGAACTTTTTATTTACACATGGAGAGAGATTTTTCATTAAAAATTATCGTTTCGTTTTGGACTTTCGCGAAAAATTACTTAATCGCACCGTAAAATTCAACAACTGCAGCACAAATTATGCACTCGTGGAGATAATGTTTAGTAAGTAGTCAACAAAGTTTACTGAGCGGTCAGGCAATTTTTTCTGAATTTTTTTCCCCTGCACTTTATGACTCAATTTGTTGACTAAAATACTGCTCACAATAATATCAAAAGGGGAGACAATTATTCCCTTGAATTTCGAGAAATCAGACAATGAAATTATCTATTCACAATCAGACGTATTCAAAATTACAATAATAATAATAATTTTCAGTCGAATTTGTTGGGACGTTACGCTTGGTGTAATTAAACTGTAATAACTTTCTATTATTTACCGGAAATTTATCTTCCTACTACATGAGTCGGAGAGGGAAAGATGATTTAATTAATTCAGTGATAAAATCTTCGGAAATGTTTAGACAGTCGTACATGGCCGAAAAGTCGGACTACGACGGTATCAATATTGCATCAACAGTCGCATGAACAGTCGTTCTACACACAAAATTATCCTTTCATTAAACAAAATTTTTTTCCAAAATAAATACAATAAAAAAATAAAAAATAAAGAAAGTGGAAAATATTACAAAGAAGAAAAACAAGAATAAAAAAAGGAAATTATGCAAAAAAAACAGTTCTCGAGGCCGACTCTGACACAGAATTCGAATTTGATTGAAAATAAAATGTTAAATTCTAATCTCCTGGAAAAAAATTTAATCGTTTGTATTTATATCTAAAATAATTTCTAAATTCTTGTACTTAGCTATAATAAAAGGAGATGGGATATAATAAAATAGAGAAAGAAATCTGAATGGGCCACGTCCGACTCTAGTCATATATAAATCGTGTATCTCGGTTTTTTCTCGATGGATCTGCTGTGCCTCAGGGAAATTATAAATTACTTTCTATCTTTCTATTATTAACACTTTGTTGGTCGCACTGTGGAGTGCTACGCAGATTTGTAACAATTGTTTGAACTAATTTCTCAGAAACTCCCCGACAACTTGAGTTCCTTCAAGTTCTCATTCTGAAATATGAAAAAAATCCATTGTTTGATATTTTTTAATAAAATAAAATAAACAACAAACAATTTGACTGAGCCAGATAATTTTGTCAAATGTTTCTAGGGAATATAACAAAATTCCTGGGGCTAATAACATTTTTGTTAAACGTTCAAATAACGTGGGATTTTAATCGATGATGTAAACTGTAAAATGCCTGAGGAAATTTGCGAGAAAATTCTTTCTGCACCTCAGCCGCGTTAAATTGAAAAAAAAAATCTCAGCGCTATTGCCGACAACTTTCTAGCCAATGCATCCTTGTATTCATCCTTGTCCGCTGTGTAGATAGACTTCGTTACGCCCGAGATGGAACAATGCGAAGTAAAAAAAAAAGCTAGCTAGATGGATGCAACACTAGAATAAGCTCACAGACAATTGCAATAAGACCCCAAGGACTGCTCCGAGTAGAGACTGAAATAGTGAAAAACCCCTACTAAAAACTCTGTAAAACCACTCGCGGACTAATGAATGGTAATTAACTAATTATGTGAATTTTAATAATGTATTTTATGTTTTTAGGCTCGTCGTGAGCGCTGGGGTTGTTCACCTCATCAGCATAGCATTAGTCGGTTGGGGATCGGGGAGAGCCAAAGACGATCGTCTCGAACCTATTCCTGCCCTTGAGGAGAAAACTGCTGCTGCCATAATGCTTTATTAGACCATAATTTATTATCAAAATTATCAAAATTTTGCCATTCAAGGGAGATTATCATTTTAATCGCACTGATTCCGTCTGTAAAGCCCACAAACATGATTGTCAAGTTAAAATAAACATCAGCCGATGTTATTTATACCTGAAGACATGTATGACCAAATTTAGATGAAATTCCTAGTGAATTTACTACCGAAAATTTTTTATTAAAATTCTGTTAAAAATTCAGTTTTTTCCCAATTTTCATTGGATATTTTATAGGAAAATTTTCATTTACTTGAGAAAATTATTTGGTTTTTTGTACTCCAATCTATTATATTGTATGTAAAGTTAGATAAACTGCTGCAAAATAATTTTTTTTATTGAAATAATTCAAGAAAATTTTCAGCAGAGAGAATCTCAATAGACAAGTTTAAAAAGAAATTGAAAATCTATAAAAAATTTCCTATAAAATATTCAATAGAAATCCTATAGACTTCTTAAAAATACAATGAACAGATCTTTGTTTAGTGAATTTACTAGGATTTTTTGTTAAATTTGTTCACAGGTTGATATATGTACATCTCCTTTCAGTAGAATTATATAGTCATGAATTGACTCTTTCAATGATAAATTGTTTGCCTCGAGTGGTGTGTGATTATTCCACTTCTCTCACTCGTAACTGCATTCTTCCATTTGCATTGAGTAAGTACTTATATGATAAAGCGTGCGAATCTGCTGTGCTTAGATGATGAAATAATGCTTTTGTGAAAATCTATGTAAGACCGTGTAAATAGAAAGTCCAGTCGGAGACAATCATTATCGTTTTCAGTAAGCTAATTAAATTATTACGTAAATTGTAGGATTATTTTTGAAGCTGTATTTTTATTTGACAATAAATAGAACGACAAAAATTTGATGTTTTATTTTTTTTATGAATGCAGGGGACTCATTTTTACAATTGCAAAAATAAAAGATTGAATTTTCTCGGTAATCTCCACGTTTGGTGGCCTCTAGGGGAGGTAAAAAGGACAATTGCCATTTGTTCATTGCAATAATATTGGATAAAAAAAAAAAAAGAATAGAAAATACATTTTTTTAATGTAATCCATTGGGAAAAAAATAAAAAGTTGAGTTGTTCGCAAATTATGATAGGCGGGATGAAAGTCAAGCGGTAAACTTTAAGAAAATTTTAAGATACAAGAGAACTTTATTAATAGAGGTATGCCGAACTAGCAACATGAAACCTCATTCCTCGCATACACAATCATTACCATAAATTCCTTAATTTAATTTCAATTTTTCCGGTCAGTTGTATCTCATTTATTACAAAGCACAATGTGTATGTTGAATTGGCCTTAAAAACAATACTCAAAACTGAAATAAAAATGGAAAAATCAAAAATTCAAATAACTCTATACATTCGCACTCCTGTATCAATTGCTAACGGTAAAAAGTCTGGCAGTAAAAAATGATTTTATGGTTTCACTTATCATATTCAAATACACCGGAAAAATCAAAGTGAATATATTCGCAGTGCTCAGACGAATTATCATAAAGATTATCTGAATTTTATTATTTTTCCTTTCTCAGTATTAATAAATGAGACATATTCTATTAGCTTCTTAGCGTTTGACTACACGCGACCAGCCGTCGTCCTCTGCCGCCTCTCGTCGCTCTTCACGCTTGGGTTTTTCATCTCTGCGGTCGTCTCGACGATCGTCTCTCCTAGAAACAGATACGATTCATTTGAACTAGGCAATAGGAAAACTCCGCGGAAAAAGCTACATTCCAATTATTTTTTGGTCCAAAATGATTGTCTACCAAATTGATACCAAAATTGCAAATGATGAAAGTCTTACCAGGAAAAAACTTGCAATCGATTGAGTTACTTAGATGGTAAGTTGCTCTTACGAGATAGATTACGACAGAACATTATTGTATCCCCGCTACCGAGCCAAATTTTAAACAACTTAAAAGAAAAAGGCTTTGCGATGCCGCTTAGAAATATCAAAGATCAATCAACTTAGATATGCCAAGGATAATCTATGAAATGGCTACTTACTCATCACGCTTGGCTGGTGGATCGCGCGGTGAGTCCTGATTATCTCTGGTGCGCCAGGAGCCCTCCGTAGATGCGGAAGAGCGTTGATATCTGGGCCTGTCATCGTCACCACCGCGTCTAAGCCCATCTGATCGTTTCGGTGGCCCTCTCTCCCCCAGTCTATCATCCCTCCTATCATCGCGTCTATCATCTTTACGATAATCGCTTCGCCTATCATCCCTCCTATCATCCCCATCACGTCTATCATCCCTACGATCATCTCCTCCACGCCTCCAAGAGGATCCCATGGTGCGCGGGGGCCCCTTCTCAAATCTCGAATCCCTATCCTTATCCTTGCTGAAGCCACCCCACTTGCTCGGCCCTCGATCGTCTTCCCTGCGCCGGCGATCATCCTCTCTATCGTCTCTCGGCTTGATTTCCTCCCGTGGCTCACTCCGCCAGGAGGACAATTCAGCTGGCTTCTCACGCTCGCGTTCCTTAAAAGCAACGCGTTCCGTCCTTCCAGCGCGATCGCGATCGGCATTGTCGCCGCGTCTCCAAGTCGAAGGCTCCAAATGCTTGCGTCTCTCCTCCTCCAACTTCCGTTCAATCTCCATTTCTTTATTCCTGCTAATTTCCGCCTGTTTCGCCAATTTCTCGAGCCTCTCAGCCTCCTTAGCAGCCTCCTCCTCCCGCCTGATTCTATCCTCCTCCTCACGCTTAGCTCGTTCCTCCTCCATGCGCTTCCTCTCCTCCTCCTGCTTGATGCGCAGCTCCTCCTGGTACTTTCGTTCAGCAGCCTCAGCCTTCTCCCTCTCCCACTTGTCCCTCCTCTCGGCCTTCCTCTGTGCCTTCCTCTCCAGCAGGCGTTTCGCCCGTTCATCATTGAATTTAGTCTCAAATTCCGCCAACTTCTCGAGATAGGCATTCTTGCGTTCCGATAGTATTTTCGAGAGGAATAATTCCGCGTCCTCTTTCATTTTCAGCATTCGCTCACGAGTCGCAACAGCTTGATTGCGCTCCTCAATAGCAGCGAGAATTCTCTCCTCCTCCTGCTGTTCCCAGCACTGCTTGGCAAGCTCCTGTTGCTCCTCGACAGCCTTCTCCAACAGTGGAATCTCAGCGATTCTCTTGGCACGCTCCAGATAATCCACCTTCTTCTCCTGTGATTTGAGCTTCTGCTGCATCTCACGACGCTCTTTCTGCAATTCCTCAGCCTCACGAGCAGCAATTTGCTCGGCATCGAGTTTCTTTATCTCATCCTCATCGAGTTTCTTGAGGACTTTCTGTCCATGACTCGTCTGAGATATCTGCTGCATTTTCTCCTTCAAGTGACGATCCTTGATCTGTTGGATTTCACTCTGCTGGCGTTTACGTTCGCGCTCCTCGCGCTCCTGCTCCAGACGTTTTTGCTCGGCCATCAATTGCTGACGATGGAGCTCCTCCTGCCTTCGCATCTCCTCCTCCTCGCGAATGGTGTTGACACGCTCGATGTACTCTTTGCGCTGTTCAATTATCACTTGTCTCTCGAGAATTCTCTGGTGATCTTTGCTCTTAGTCTCGTGGTAGAGTGCAACCATAGCATTGCGCAATTTTTCACGCTCCTGCTTGCGTTTGTTGGGGTTGACGACATTGATGGCACGATGAAGAACCGTCGCCATGTTGACCAATTGACAGCGAATCTGCTCCGATGGCATTGCCTGGAGAACTGGTCCATCTGGATGATCTTCACGTTGTGCCTCACTCAGATCAACACCGAAATGAATACAACGCTTCCCATGATCAATTCTGATCTGCATGTCGTTGTAACGAACGCAGTCGACTAAGAGACGCTCCAGGTGAAAGGCTGTTGTGAATTTAGCGAGTTCGATGAGGCGTGCGAATTGGATAGTCTGATAAACTTGGGAGACTTGGTGGACGAGACGAACGAGAGTGACATCCTGAAGTGCTGGGACATATTGAGCGAGAGTGCTCGTCTCGTCGACTTGAAGGGTTTGTATGACTGACTGAACGCGTGAGCAGAGCTCCAGGGGATGGAAGTCTACCTCCAGCCAGGAGTAGAGATCCTGGAGTTGTGGTGATGCCAGATTAACGACATTCAAGCGAACAATATCCCTGAGGAGTGATGCCCGAGTGGGAGGCTGACTCAGTCCAAGCAGAATAGCCAATTTCTGAGCTTTTTCGAGGGGTGATTTGTCGGTCTCGATGAAACGATCGAATTCAGGGTGAGCTGATGGGAGGGGGATTGACAGGGTAGCTAAGAGAACTCGGTTGGCCATTCTCTGCTGCTCCTCAGGTGACATATTTTTCTTCATCTCTTTCGACAGCTGGAAGAGCTTGAAGAGAGCTGCTGCGTGAAACAGATAGTTGCCAGCTTTCCAGAAGACCATTGCCAGTTTCTGGTAGTAGTTGGCCATTGTTTTGGGGACTGGGAGCTTTTTTGAGAGGTTCATCAGGCCGTGGATATCCTCGGTTGCCTTGTAGGCCTCTTGCCATAATTCCATTTGGATGGCTGAGTCCAGTTGGATCAGGCGTGTCTCCAGATTCAGCTGTTGGGTCTCGGCTTTGTTCATTGAGACATTGGAGACCAGTTGGGGGAGTTTGCAGATTTCTTCCAAGTGCTTGCGAAGTTTTTCGCAAAGTTTGCGAAATTCTGTTTTACGATTGTATTCGAGACAGAATTGAAAGGCCATACGAGCGATGTCGTGGTAGAGGGTCTCGACGTGGGCATTTGTTCTTAACAATTCGAGACACTGGCAGTAAGACTCCCAGAGGAATTTCACCCAGGGTGTTAAGATTGTTCGGTCACTGCGATCTTGAGCGTCCTCTCCACTCACCGCTGACAATAGAATACTCTCTGGGGTCGCTAGATTGTCCAGGTCATCGATATCAACTACTGCCTGCTGACTCTGCTTCCTGGCTGCATTCGTCTTTTCCTCGGCCATACGCAGGTATCCACGAATTACATTCTCCAAGGATCCGACGTTTACAGATTGAAACATGTTTCGGTACTGAAAGAGACCCTCCTTGGCTATATGAGACTTTTTCAGCTCCACGCAGAGGTCCAAGTACTTGAACATTATCGGCTCGAGAACCGACTCTGACCAGCTGTACGTCCATTTCTTGTTTCGGAAGACTTCCTGAAGGGTGTCGAGGGCTCTCGCTGGTTTACCAACCTCGATGAACTCTGGAAATTCAACGATTTTATTTAATTTCTTAATTCAGTTATTGCAAGTCAATAGGGAATGGATAAGGGTTTATATTATTTTTAGTTCAATTCTGTTGGGCATTCGATTTTGATTTTTCGAGGCAAATACACTGGCAGCTACGAATGACATCCGGAAATTATCCTCCATTGGACATTCCTTCAAATTCACTAGGGCCTCCCCATAATAATTCTAGGAGCATCGACTATTTTCTCGATTTTCCACCCAGATATTCCATTTCTTCACTCCACTGATCGAATAAGTCACTCTACGTATCTATATTTATGTATATAGATCTCACGAGTCGATGGAAACATTCCAAAAAATGGACGGTCGACGTTCGGATAGGAAATGCCACGAATCAATAACAAAATATAAATTGTTGCATCAATGTCTTTTGATTTCAATGTGCTCGTGAAAATGCAAAAATAACTTGGACCGAATTTTCTGTTAATAATCAACAATTAATCTGAAATTTTTTGTTCTTATTGATTTTGCCGAGTCATGAATTTTCATTGACAAATTCCTTGAAATTCCACTGAAAATTAACTATAAGCAAATGCGAAATTTAATGAAAATTAAATTAAAAAATTTTAACACGGAATTGGTGGCGTCGTTGATTGACTCGTTGCCGTTCCAAATTCGGGGGAATCAATGAAAAACTGTCTAAAGAAAATGCGAGCAAATAATCTCTAAATATCGAAAATAATGGGAGGATAATTAATCCCTGAAAAACTCCTGGCATATGTCCCAACGAATTGACTCCCCTGATACTGACAGACGAGTGGAAGAGGGTAGATGTCAAAGCGTATCATTGGAAGCGTGCGAGTGGCCATGTAATTCTGGTGGATTTGCCCCAAGATCACGTCAGCTGGGAAGCAATTTCAACATTGTATTTTTTCTCATATCAGGTCAATAGGAGCACGATGGACGATAAACCATCCATTGAATGTTCCTATGCTTATCGGCCATATTGCATTTGGGACGTGGTGAAAAAATGAAGGGGAGCCATATACACTCGAAATAATAGTGGACTCACCGTTGGCCCGTTTCAGGGCGTTTTCGGGACGCTGCCCATATCTCGCCATTTTCATGAAATTTTGATCTCTATTACACTTTGACACATGAAACAATGAAGCTGGAAGACTTCAATTCAATTGACTCGTATCACTGAATTATCAAAAAAAACGTGATTAACGTCGGAATGTCCTCGGTTGCACGAGCGACGATAACCGCGTGTACCGGATGAAAGGCGGTCAATAGGAAAAAATGGCTTCCCGTAATACGCAAGTCAAGTTGAATATGGATTATTATGTACAAGTCATTTGAGCAGACAACAACAGTTGTTTAATGAGAGAAAAATAGGTCGAGTATTTTTCAACACAAGAAAACTGAGTTATTATGATTTTTTTACATTTTTCTCAACCGAAATTTACATTCACGAGGGAAAATTGCCTAGGGATAATTGTTTTCCCTCGCCTGATGTCACTAGCAGCGCACCAGCAGCTGCTTGAGCTGAACACAGCCATTCTGATGGAGGGATTTATAACCAAAAAAAAAAAAAAAATCATAATATTTTGACGTTTCAACGGATGGGCGTTTTATAGCCTAAAATTTATATTTGTTTATACATAATATAATTTAATGGAGGGATCAAAGATATTTTTTTGATATACAGAACGTTTTATGTCATTGCAATTGTGTATAATATGGTGATAAATTATGATTGAAGTATTTTCGAGCAACGATACAATTTTTCATAAGTTTGAGGGTTGAACTGATGGCTCCGTTAACCGATTTGATTTCCTGCAGTATAATTGGTATGGAATTGAATATCATTTGTTCAATATTTCTGCTGTAATCTTGACAAACATTTTGAAAAAAAAATGTGGTGACTAAATTTCACAGAAAAAAAATGGTAAAATACTCAATTGAAGATTTGGACTTTGCTATTCTTGATATTCTTACGATACAAATTTAGAATATTATATTTCGAGTGATATAAAATACATTTACTGAGCAGTCATCGAATGTCACTGATGGCGCCAGGATTACCTAAGGAAACGGTAATTTCTACCGACCTTTTTTCTTCTGTATGAGACAAAATGTTTATTTCACTTCACTCTCCCTGAGTTATCGCTGATATCATGTGAGACAACAATAAAATCTCTCTATTGCAGAGAAGGACTGCAATGGAGATGCTCTCTGGGCGTGGACGTATCCAGCCGTATCCAAGTCCCAGAAATCCGTGGTCACCCGAAAATGTAATCTGCAGTCAGAGAACAGCAGTGGCCAGTCGTTTGTTTGTGCCAGATACAGCGACAATTGGTTCTATATTTACTGCAGCGAAGTCTTTGATACAGATAAATTGCCCCGGGTATGTAATTACTTACTTCTCCATTTGATCCACTACGACGGATGCAATAAAAATAATAATGTACAAATTTTTGGTGTTGTTTGGTTTCATAACAGGTGAAGCAATTTGCTCTGGTGATTTTTACAAAAGACTTCAATCCACAAAAGTACGAAGTACTGTGCAGAGTACTGAGTAAAATGTACTGCAAGACTGGTAATCCAACAGAAATACTACAATTGTATCTGTCGGTGTTCACAAAAGGCTCATGTACAACTCAAGAGAATGGAATTTTTATGTCAGACGATTACAATGGTCAACGATTGGTGGCTGACAGTAATATTCGGGGGCTTGTCAAAACATTTGAACTTGAAACAATACTGATTTATACAGCATTATTATTGAAGAAAAGGATAATTGTTTATCATCACAGTCTGGAGCAACTACTCAAGTGGATCAAGACTTTTCCAGCTTTGATGAAACACAGGAAAGTCACTGAGAATCTTTTTCCGTGGGTGGATTTGGTGCAAGATGAACTGGCCGAGTTGAAGGTATATTCAGTCATCATTGAAATTACTTTCATTTTTTGAGGGAACGATGTCGAGAATTTTTTGTAGTCTCTTAAAAATCAATGAGTAATTGAGGGATTGACGATAAAACAAATCGACGTCTCCTAAAATCAATCAATCAACGGTATTTCAATTTTTTTAAAACAAGTATAAATCACGTGAAGCTCTTTACATGGGAAGAGTAACTAACTTTTGACAGGAATTTTGAGATCAACTTTTTTCAACAGAAAATTAGAATATTTTTACTTACTAGGAGACGTCGAAATCTCAACGGGGATTTTGTATCTGGGCAGAGCTAGTCATTGGTTTTGAAAAATTTACTTTTCATTTGCGACAAATATCCTTCGTGTCTTAATTTTACTTCGATATTTGACCAATAACTGAGTCTTGGATCACCGAGCTATCCAAATTTTAGTAAGAGATATCGTCTTTTAGGCAGCAAATGGAAAACTTTATACGATTGTATTTAATAATTAAACTTGATAAATTCGATGATAATAATTAGTAAAAAAATACCCCGAAATTTTGCTTATTTGTTTTGTATTTTCACACTTTGGCAAGATTTATCAAATTTTTTGGATTTTTCAAAAAACTAAGGAAGAGACAATTTAAACAAAAATGACAGTTACATTACGTACAAACGATAAACGAGGGTAAATTTATGATTGACTTGAGGCGCCTAAAAATTATATTCATTTTCATTTCGTGGCAATTGTTGTACCGTTTTACTACTGAAGTGAATTTATTTTTTAGGGATATTCTTATTATATAGCCGGCTGCAGGGACAGCTCAATCTCCTCCAAGTCTGAATTATACGATTTATTGGTGAACATTCCTGCAAGAGAGATCACTGTTGCTCCACACGCTAAAGAAAGTCTAACAATGACCAAAACACATAAAGAAATTGCTTTATTCATGGTACAATTGGTGGAAAATCAGGGGAATACAGAGGCTCAAATAATTCATGAAATTGCGGAAAAAACTCAGGATCTTTTGAATCAATTGAGAAATTTAGCCAGCATTGATAATACAGATGGCAATAAAATAATAAAGCTTGAAACATTTCGTGAACGCAATTTGCCACCAGCTGTTGAAAACTTTCTCATCAATCTGGCCACTGCTGAAAATATTTTCGGTTTGTAAATATTTGTTACTATCGAATAAAAAGAATTTTAATGAAAAATTGGAGTTTTCATGTGAACCTCTGCAATAATAAGAAATAATAGTCACTAAAAGTTTAAACAAAAGTTAGACAGGTTTACGTAAGCCCTTTGTTTATTTTGTTTCACTTGGGACACTAGCTGAAAACCCTTGGGACTTTCACTTGAGTTGTTTTGTTTCTCTTGCCATCTCTTTAATGGGATTAAACGCCTCAACAGTAGAAAATAAATAATTGTGTTTTTCGGGTTTTTGTTAAGTTGGTAAAAAAATGATAAGTGAATCGTCATTTGTCAGTCGTTCTAGCGGCTAAACTAAAAATAAAAAATACGTTAAAAGTGTTTTCTCTGAAATGTAAAATTATTTGTTAAGTCTGACACGCACAGTGATTTATCCTGTCACCTTCAGTCCTGAATTCTACAGCTTTAAACAGAAAATATCAAACAAATGACCTGCGCGATTCTCTACTGTGCCAATATAAAAGCAAAATCATCGAGAAGAGTTGACGTGTTCAAAACACCATCACTCAAAACAATGAAATATCTGCTCCATTGATATTTTATTTCCTTTTTATTCAAGCAAACATATTTGTTTGAATTGGACGTGCTATCGATTTATTTTATCATGGGAGCAATAAAATGTCAGGGTAAATATCATTCCTCTTCAGTTGCAATGATTTTTGACATTTTTTTTTCTCGGTTGTGACAAGTTTCTTGGGATAATTAGCGACGTCCAGAGAAACCTAGAAATTCTAAACAAAACAGTCGATCAAGAGAAATACACTCGGAGAAATTGAAACCAGTGGACAACTGTATTTTCTGTGAATACGTATAGTTTTTTGCTCATAAATTAGGAATATGCTCTCGAATGGGTTTATTTATTTTTAAAATATTCGTTTTACTACTGGTCTATACGCCCCTAAAAATAGAGAAAGTAGACAAAAATGTTTTTTGCTTCTGAATGAAAGTTTTGTAATCAGTCAATTTTAATTTTTTCTATTTTTCATGTTATATCAACCCTATGTAATGAACCAATTTTTGTCGGTTACTCGGCAATGAATCGATAGAATTGATTTTTCTTTCAAATGGAGGTATTTTTGGGCCGCATCTGATAACCGTTGATTAAAATTCAATTCATTGATTGATTTTGTTTCCTTTTGAATTTCATCAAAAATTGCTTTTTCACGATAACTAAAAAAAACGTGCGAAATTAATTCGATGACGGCTCAAAAAATTTGTTTCTGTGTCCCCTTGACCGAGTTCGAAGATGAAGGTGATGCTAATGATTGTTATTCCAATTATTTTTGAAAATTCGTATTTTTTTCTTTTTTCTTTTCAATTTTGTTGATGTGTTCATAGATTAGGCTTCAAATGAATTCAATAATGGATTAAAACATTCCCTTAGATATTTATGATAGTTGCATACATTAATTTGTTTTTCATCACGCTGTGTCGGAAGAGTAGTTTTTCGACAGATTGAGATGAAAAATTTTGTTCTTTAGTCGTGAAAACAGTGGTTTTTGACTGGTGGAATTATATCACTCGCCAAAAATAAATTTTTTACTTGTTACGACATATACAATTTCATGATATTTGGAAATTTTGAATTTTTCATCAATTTTTCGTTGAATGTTGCATTTTTGATGACTACTTTAAATATGATGATTTGAATCTATCCAGTTGTGTAAAAAAACAAGATTTTTAATGATATTCACGCCCGATTTGTTTTTGTGGAACAGGCGATAGAGATGATAATATTTAAAGTGGCCACTCGGGAGTATATTGCTAATTTATTATAACAAAAAAATACTATATCCTATGCCGGAGCAATTTCTCACTTGTTTTCACAATAAATGCGCTGTAATTCCCCCATGAATGATGGGATTTTCATTTTTTTATAGAGTCAACAGGCCATTGATATATATTACAATTATTTTTGACCGATCGAACAAAAGATTTTTAGAAAATCTAACAATATTTCAAAAACTCTACGGATAATTGAACTTTAAAAATCATTCCGATGGATAACGGTCATTGGGGTCTTTGTCCTTGCACAAATGCGCATTGCAAATGGAAAAAAAAAAAATTGAAAGACAATTCGTCATATTCACATGTATCAATAAATGCCAACAGAAGCTTAAACATTCGGGGTTTTTTCGAGCATATTTAGTTACCCTGACCCAAAAAATTCGAAACTTGAATTTAAACGGTTAAACGGTGCCTCCATTCGCAAGAGAAACATGCCCAGAAAATTCTGAAAACATAAAATTCATATTCCGTCACTGTTATCTTTATTTCCTCCACATGTCCACTCAACTTCTCTCTTTACATTTTTATAAAATATTTACAAATTACAGAATGGCTCACCAACGGTCTCTCATTAATCAAATTGACTACAAATAAACTATTTATCACTTGTCACTGTTTGTTAATACACCATGGAGTTAATCGATACTAACCAAAAGAATTATATTACCTTACATCAACTAATAAACATCAGCTTAACTTGCTATTATTCAATCTTGCATTCATCATTTGCCGTTCAACTAACACCCGAGTTATAAAAATATTGAATAAATAATAATAATTGGTTGACTGGTAGATATTGAAGTTTTCGCATCACTTTCTCTGCTAAAATAAACTACTTTGCACTTCGAGGAAAGATCAACAGCTCCCGTTTGAACTTCCATTTTTCAGATTCATAAGAAGCGAGGAATATTAAAAAGAAGAACCAACGAGAAAAGGCTTTCGGAAGTTTACACTCGATTTTTTTTTCACAATTTTTAGTTTGACTAACACACATTGCGTTTCCTTCCTCCCCCCGCTAATAACAAACACAAACCATTTTCGATTGGAAAAGTTTATATAAAGACGTTGGAATGATTCTCCGCCTTTTGCTCGTTGCGTATATTTTTTCTTTACATCCGTTATCGTTCTTTTCATTCCTCTACTTTGATATAATACTTAACGATACGTAACATCACGAGTGAATCAATAAACAATTGATGAGCTTGTGCAATGTGTATCTGGACTAGATAGAATTCAATTGAAATGTCTGCAAATTGGGAGTCTCTAGTTTGACTGATAATATTATTATTTTTTGGTAGTTCTCCCTCTTCGATTGACGTTGGAATTGGATGAATTGATACGGTTGGCATTTTTATCGATGCAACGGATCTAGTACAAATCGAGTGACATTTCTCGATCATAATATTGTTTACTATTTGTTCTCTTTCTCCCTTTCAATCCAATCCATATTCGATCGTCGCCTGCTTTTGTGGGTGGGTCTTTGATCTGAGTTAGCAATTGGCAGACGCGTACTGTCATTTTTTTTAATCTCTTTAATAAACATTTATTTTCCGGTTAGAAAATTTCTCATTAGTTAACAATATTCCGACATATAAATGTCTTTTTCGCCTCAATTTTGTAGTTTGGAAATGTTGAGACTGAATGATTTTTTTTGAAAATTAACAGGACAAAATTATTTTTAATTGAGAACATATAAATTTGTCTCCAAAAAGTCCCAGCGACTTAGTCAATTAAAAATGTTAAATAATTTAAAGTAAAAACAATTTTTTGGGAAGTACCAATTTTTTTAATGAAGTTGACAGTTTTTAGATGGCCAGATACCAGTTTTTGGAAATTTTGGAGGCGCTACTTTTTTTTGGTACAAGTAAAGACGTTGACAAATTATTTTTTCTCTCAGTACATTATATCATATGCAATAAACTCTCGGAAAATATATTATTTCGATAACATTCCCACCTGTGAGACCCCCGTGATTCATTCGAGGCATTTTCCATAAGCAAAAATACCGAGTGCTACATAATAAAATTTCCGCGTAATCAAAACTCTCGGTTACTGATCCATTGAGAGTATTATAGCTTACTTTGCGCTTAAAATGGAAATTCAATGCGATGTTCAGTTTTTCTTTGCTAATGTCGAAACAATTTTTTTCCATCCCATTGTGAGCGTTCTTATTCCTCCAATCATATTAAAAAATATCATTTAGGACATGAAAAATGAAAAAATGTTCCTCAATCATCCAATGTAAATCTAAAAGAGTGTGGATATAAATTTTTATAATTCAGGGCCACTTTACCGCAAAAAAATTGTTAATCAGCAAAAATAGTAGCTCCAAATTTTTTTTACCCCGAAAACTGAGGCAAAGCTTCATTTTTTTTTCACTTTAAATTAATTGATCGCATCAAGACATTAAATTAGAAAGTTATAATACGGAATCTTCCTTTCTTCTTGTCTTGTGAAGGCATAAAATGTTAAAAGATTTATATAAATTCGATAATATTCACTTCAACGTTCCCTGAAAAAAAATTACTTGTGCCGAATATTCATTTACTTGAGAAAATTATTTGCTCTTTTGAAGTTTAATTGTCTCGAAGGAATCATTTGCAGTTAATATCGATTAGATGTCAATGATAATAATCTTTATGCCACGCGGCCTGGAGCCGGCTGAATTAGGCACAAGGCGTGACTCGCCTACGGCTCATGCTGCAAACCTCACACACGTTGAAAACGAAATTGCCCCACACGTACTGAAATATACTATTTTACCCTAGAGGATTATTATATTGTAAGGAACATTAGATGAACTACTCCAATAAATTTTTTTTCCAATACCTGCCCAAAAAGTTCACTTTTCGGTACCGGTTTTCGTGCGTAAAGTGGTACTTTTCTGCACAGTGTGCGTAAAAGTCAGAAATTGTGCGAAAAGCTTCGCTTTACACACTCGAATTTCACTTTACACACGATCTCGATTTTTCCGCTCTAGGCAGACAAAAAAACCACTTTGCCCTCAAACCTCCCGTCAAAGTGAATTTTGCCAGGTATTGCAAAAAATTAGGTGTGCAACACCTGCGTATCGTCTTTTTCGCCTCGTGTGATCGCCTAGCAAACGATGCACAACTCGTGCGAAAAAGTGCTACTTTACGCACTAGTTGCACAATATGCTATTTTAGCTTCATATTTTCCCTCTTCGATTTTTTTCATTTCTAACAATTATTACGACGATTCACTGAGAGTCATGACAAATGTAACTATCCTCGAGAAAAATATGTTTGCCAAAATTGGAACCTACTCAAAATCGTCCGAGAGGTGTTTCTTTGGAGAGCTACCATTTTTTGGTAAATCAATATTTCCCTCAAATAAATAAATATGTAGCAAAAATTATTTTTTTTCCTCAGTGTGTGGTGAGGTTCTACAAACCTTACCGGCACTTAGCATAACCCAGGGTTCGCAAAGGGTACTCGTCAAATTAAATCAGACTCAATTTTATTCACTTCTGGTACTCACTTCTGAACTACTTCAGTCTCACAAAATTAATTCTTTGGAGTCGCTAAATACACTGATTACCAAATATTTGTGAACTGAGACTGCAACGCTTTATATTAAATTGCTCCACTAGACATAATTTGGTATAAATAAATTATCGTTGTCTTTGGAATCAGTACAACAATTTTTGGATAAAGTTTTTCTTTTCTCAGTGAAAAATTATAACAATTTCAGACGAATAAGTTTCTTGCTGCAAGTAATTCTTCTTTCGTTACCATACATATTATATTCCCAAAAATTGTTTACGGTAATTCTGTCACTGACTCGACGGTGACATGTAATTTTTTGGTTGTCATAAAATTTTCATAGATTTCTCATTGACATTTCCACTCACTCCGCCTTCATCATTCTCTACATCAGACTATTTGGAAACATTTGTTGACATAAAAAAATAATATAATTTTATATCATTAGCCGTCGAATCAATTCTCAACTGCATTCCACCAAACGTGAAATAAAACGTCTGGCGGTGTTCAATACGTCTTCAATATCTCTCCTGTCATCATCGAATGTCTCGGAGCGAATAAAAATAAATATCTATGTACCATTGAGTAAATTTCAGCCCAATTTAGCAGTAAAAGAGAATGCCGCGCGTGAATCGCGCGTCTCAACAAAAAACGCGAGGCAATAAATTTTCTGTCTGAGTCAGCCATCAGCAATTCATTCAATTATCATTAAATTTATGGTGAATTTTGCAGTTGGAGCCAAAGAAGATGAAAATAAAAAAATTAAAGGATTGACAAATGGCATTCAATGAAATGCTTCATCAGATCATAAAACACTTAGAATTAGACTGAACCAGAAATATAATGCTTACGGCAAAATTAGAATCCTCTAATTAGGGAGTTCACATGATTTTTATGTTTTAATTTGAATATAGGAGAGAGAGGGGGCAAAATTGATGGTAATTATCGTCAATATCTCTTGATTAAATAATGGGATTTAGATGAATTCGGAGGTAATTTCAAGCTCTCAAAAGTAGCTTTAAAATGAGCGCCACTTGGAGACTTTCCACCTCCTCATTGCCGAGTTATTGACACCCAAAGCCCACTCTACTCCCCCCCCCCCCCCCCCC
>JAPYZM010001827.1:0-16270 GCA_030522845.1 Psyttalia concolor
ACCCTCGCCTTCGGCTCGGGCGGTAATTCTGCACGTGAGCAAGCCTCCTTTATTTTACCTCCCTAGGTGAGAAATATACTATTCAGTCACTCTCTGCTTTGCGTCGAGGGACTGAAAAGTGCTTTTCCAACACATTGGGATGAACAAAAACTTTTTCTGCAAGGTGGGATTCTCTTTTCCCCAGCGAACTTTCCGCTATTTTCGAGACTAGAAAAGAAGTTCTCGTCAGAGATTTATGTAATCTGCACTTTATTCAGATTTTGGTTTCATCGAACATGTCAATTTCGTGATATCTTGTGCAAAGCGCGACACTTGACACCAATTTTATCGATGCGATAATGAAAGAATTAGTTATCCAATGAAAATAAGAATTTCCTCGTTGGAGATGACGAGTAATCACATTGAGAAAATATGAAATCAGCCGGAATGAGAAATTCATTAATAGAAATAACGCTAGTCATCATTCAAGAATATGAGAAATTTATCCGACTGGAACTTTTCGTTACTTCTCTCAACTACCAATTATCGTACAGAAAAGAGTTGTGTATTATGGTCAAGAACACCCATATTTATGATAAGAGTATAAATTTCTGTGTCCAAAGTTTGAATGTGCTGCGCTAGAAATTGATTCATTCATTAAAAGATTTCCAAATTTTAAAGATTGACAAGAACATATTTTCTTACCCCAAGTACATCATCTTTGTCAAAAGAAGATTTTTCCCTCAGTGTACGAACAAAATTTGTCATCTCAATGTGTTGAAAAACTTATTAAAAGAGTGATAAATTCAATTTATAGGTGCTCTATAGGTAATTATTTTTCTAATTCGTTTCGTAACTGCTGAATAAGTTGACTTATATCAATTCATTACTATCGATCTCCATTACTATGTTCTTTCAAAATATTTTAATAAACGTATAATTATTATTTAGATCTATTACAGAATTGCTCTTCATTGACAACAGCCTTTCAATTAATCTTTTTTTTTTTTTAAATTTCCTGTCCTCACGTATACCCTTTCGGGCTTTTACGTATTTATCCTTCCCACCCCCCGACCGCGCTGTACCGCATTCGCCAAGGACCAAGGAAAAATCTCACCCTGAGGGGAAAACCTTGGCCAGGTACAGTCGTCTCTGTTACGAGACTACCGCTCGGCAATGAATCGTGAGATCAGAGTGCTACAAATTTTTTACAAATTTTGACCGCCGGTGACGGGACGCGAATCCGGGTCATTGGCATGCCAGTCTAGCACTCTAACCACACGGCCACTACCGTCGGTCCCTTTCAATTAATCTTGATGTTGAAAAATACCTTTTGAAATTTAAATAAAACATCATACAACTGATACAAACCACCGAAAATCAGGCTTTCTATAATACGTCCGTGTGTGTAATAGTGGCCCTGATTCCCCGTATCATCCATTGAAAACTATGGATAATTTTTCCGAATTTAAAAATCCTTCAATCGTTGAATTTCATCACTTCGGACGTGTTCAAAAATTAGAGTCTAGACCCTGTAGATTTCCTGAGCGATGTGATACTGAATTGAATTCAAACGAGGTTATTGCTTAATTTTCATGAAATTTCTGGTAATAATCCCATTAAAGATCTCCAATGAAGTATTACTATTCAAGGGATTACGATATACTATCGCAATAATTTTGCGCTACAAAATCTCCCTTCTGAATCCCAAAATGTTACGTGTACTGAATGCAGCTTATTTGAGGTGAATCGATTGCCACGCTCTAATGGCTCCCCTCAGCTTCCAGATCAGGCCAAAATCACGGATATCGGGAGCACTATCTTATTTATTCTGCCAGGATGGAGAAGAAAGTGGTCAACGGTAGAAGGGATCGCGGATGTATAGATCAAGGGGATGGATTACAAGGTGAGTGTTCGGTTTTAAGGCTATGGGAGGAATTCGAGCCTGTGCTGATAGCAGATATTGTGTGGTCGTTCAGTGTGTGATTAGGGGATCCAGCGGCACTCAATGGCAAACAATATGAGCTCGATGTGCCCTTAAGTCGTAGCGAGCACCATTAATTCAAAATTGTAGATGGTAAGGATTAGATGTGAGGGGAGACGGACCAAGATTGGGTGACTCAGAAGGATTTGATTACGTTCATTTCCCGGAAGTTCATATGGCCTATTGGTTAAACGTTTTCGGGTGAAATTTCCGATAGACTTATTGAAAAATAAAATTCAGTTGCGCGTAGTTGAATATTTTTGACTGAAATTAATCGACACAATTTTCAGAAATGTGTATCACATTTGAGTGTTCCCGAAATACTGAGGAATTTCGGAACTGAAAATTTAGAAATTAAGACCGCAATGAGAGCTGTCAATTTCGATGGTATTTTTTTATGGAATCCTATCCTATATAATAAGAGAGAGAGACATCGGGAGTGTCGGATGAGCACTCGAATCGCACTCGAATGAAAACTCGAATTCTAATCGATTTCAGGAAAGTCGAATCGAAGGCTCTGGAAGTCGAACTCGAAGGGATACGGGCGCGAATTTCAAATCTTCTTTTTTCAAAACTCATAAGAAATATAACTAAATGACTCCGCATGTATATTGAAATTAATGGTCATTTCGCGGATTATAAATCCATTAGATAAATTTGATACTTGAAAGGTTGAGGCGCGTGTGATGTTGAAATTCAACCACTGAGGGAGTGAAAGGGGTTGGAGATTTTTTTAAATGGTTTTGGAAATGGTTGAAGTGGGAGACTTGAAAATTTCTACAAAGGCTTCATATCCGAAACGAACAACTACAGATTTTTCTCTTTTTGAAAATCAACCCGTGAAGGGTTGAAAGAGGCGCAAATTTATTCATTTGATTTTGGAAGCCGGTCAAATTAGAAATTTGACAATTTCTGTGTTTGGCTTCTTTTTCGAAATGAACAAACCTAAATTTTTGCTGTAATTAACTGGTGGATAACCTAATAAAAATGCATAATGATTCAATTTATCTTGACAGATAATAAGGACGCTACGAAGAAAGACCGCAACGGCGCTAATATTGATAAAATATCAGAGAAATTCAGAGCATTGAACCAGACGTATCCGCATCTTTTTCAAAACTGACATGGCATGGCGATAATAAACCCACGAATAGCATCTCTTGATTATGAGTTATGCACTCTGCATAACTATTCGATTGCAGCGAATCATCGATAATTAATTTGTCGAGTGTTACGTTCTGTACTACCTTCATTTAGTCCCATAGTATTTCGCACTGAATGGAATCACTTACCTGAAACAAAAAAATAATACATCATAAGAATAAAATTAGAGCAACGAAAAATAAAAGTGTATTGTCCAAACTCTGTTTGCAAGACATTGGAAATAAAAAAAAATTGCCCTAGTTGCTTTACCGGCTAACTTTGATATTACTAAAAATTTCTAATGTCAGAATAAAATATTTTCTCTTTAAAAATAAGACGTTTAATTGAAAACGCTGCTTTTCTGTACTGCTTCCCACGGTTTCTCGTATTGCCAATGGTATTACATACTTACCAAGCTCGGAGACATGTAAATAGGTACAAAAAATATGGTTTCTGGGCTATTGTGGTGGAATTTTTTTACTCGGATGGTGGGTCAGTCAGTCAGTCAGTCAGTCTGCCAACGTCGCACGAGTAAAAATCCTTGTCACAAAAGGACGGAAAAATACTATTTCTCAAAATCTTGAAACACTAATTACCTAAGTGAAGGTATTTTTTTTGTCACAATTGAAGACTATTCAGTTACTATTCATAACATATATTTTCGACAAAAATTCGCTTGATACGAAAAAATATTTATTCATCTTTTTTTTTTAATCGGCATCTCTCCCAGTAAATAGAATTCTATCTACGAAATCACATGCCCTTGTAGCTTTCACTAAAAGATTGAAATAAATAAATAAATAGACCACAGCCCTGCCGATGATTTCTCTGTACTCGTGAATTAATAATTAAATTTAAAAACCTCTCTCTCCTCCAGGCCATTTTGCGGTTATTGAGCGTTGACCTGGAGAAGGAAGAGGTTTTTTGATATGTAAGAAAGCGGATGGAATAGTTTTTCTACTACTAATAATAAAATGATTTATGGTGGGATCAAGACAATTACTTTCCAGTCGGAAGTGTCGAGTTATTATATTGGTACTTTTGTACAAATTCTAACAATCCCATAAATCCTAGATATAAGATAAATTTATGTGAAGTCATCTGGCAACACACGACAATTTTCTCTGGACAAGAAACTTTGATAGAGTCCAAACGTAGGCACCCACGAACCCTCCCACAATTTGTCCGATTACAACTGATTTTCCTGCAACTTGAAGTAATCCGACTCCCCTAGAAGTTCCTGTAACCTCCCATTGAAAACGTCCCCGGAAAGGACCGGGAAGCGATAAAAATTATAATAAAGGCACCAGCAACTTTTGAAACAACCATTTCGAGGAACCTCTGATAGTCGGAGCTTCTACATCCCAACAGCGGTGAAAAATTTTTCTCCATTATGAAAGAGGTAGGCGGTGCGATGTAAAACACTTCTTAAATTCCAAGGCGTTGACACGCAAGAGTCAGCGGTGCACCTTAGTACCCCGCTAAAACAATAGACAATGGAAGTGAATTTACAATAGAGAGAGGGGTGTGTGCCCTGTCCCCCTGGCTCATTGAAATGCTTGTGTTCGTGAAACCGTGGAAGAAACACTTGCCATGATGAATTTCCCTGAGCGTCCGGTTACCAGCAAGAGAGGAGAATTGTCTCAAGCATCTACTTGGCAAATCGAAAATTTTCAATTTTAATTACATCACTCCGGCGGTAGAGCCGTTACTGCAATTAACAAATCGTCGAGGTGAAATATTTCATGATTAAGGCCGGTTAAACATTGTGACTGACGAGTGGAAAAATTCATATGGGTAGGAAATTAACGAACTAACTGACGGCTTTGATCCATGTACTACGGAGGTAGTGGTGACTGCCGCGGTAATAATTCAGTCTCCCCATACACAACATAATTCATCCCCATTTATAAAGCCGAGGCTAGAACTCTTCACTCACTTCAGTTCTGAAATTAGAACTGCGCGACTGGCCTCGGCACATGCACCCGCCCGCACCCACACATATACACATACACACACACATTTGAAAACTCCTCTTACCTCTTTAATCATGAATAACATTGAAACACTCGCGGGGGGGCTAAACAAGAGGCCCAAAAATACCGGGAATGTAGGCAAAATGCGCAAATATGGGTAATTGAAAATCCAACTTGTGTTATTACAATTGCGATGGAAATTTTTTTTCAAGTCCGAGAGCGACACTCTCTCGCAGCTAACCCTGAGAGTTTGCTCGCGTCACTTTTCGCAAGTGCGCACATTCGTGTTAACCAATTAGAGTCGGCTTTTCGTGGCAAAATGCAATGACGGAACTGTTGGTGAGAGTGCCGGGCCGAGCCACGTGACTGTATTAAACTCACTTGTTTTCCTTGCAAGTTCATTCCAAGTTAATTAACAACGGCTTGGAATCAACGCTCTCGGTGTAATTGTTCACCCACCAGTTTTCTTGTAGTCGGGGAGCTTTCAATCTTTATGGGGATTTCACATACTTATAGGGGAGTTCGGAGAGTAAATTAAAATGCAGTTGGAGAATTTCAAGGTTTTGTTTGGTGTGAAAAAATATTGGCTCCAATGATTTTTATGATAATTAAAAATGAATTTCTTCATGGATTATTGCTACAATCTATTCTATTTATTATTTTCTGTGATGTAACATCTGAATTAATTATTTTTTACAACAATTTTCTAATTCTGGAACAAACTGATTCAATGCAATCATTTCATGCATACTGCATAGCATTTTTGTCGGTTAAATCAGATTAATTTCGATATTGTAATCGATTCAAAATCGATTTAATCAATGCTTTTTAAGGTTTAAAATTTTCAATTTTATGAAGTATTATTATTATTGTGACGTGTTGGGATCGACCAATACGTCGATAATGAATAAATATTCAAATAATAATCTGAAGAATGTTGGATGGCGTGAGTTAGAGATATGATCCTCTTTTCCTGTCATCCAGACATTAGTCACCAGTCCCAGGGTATTGCTTGGACATTGATCAGCAGTCCCTCGGTATTGTTGGATACCGTGCTCAGCGGACACACAATACCATTTGGATACCTTGGTCACCAGTCACACGGTTTTCGAAGAGTCCAGTCTTTTGAAATGAACTGTTTGAGTGTTTAAGTCTCCGTCAATGATAACAAGAGACAATGTTAATGAGGCAAAACCGTGTGGCTGCTTAGCTCAGCGAATCAGGGCTTGGCGAAGTCTTGAGGACTCTTTAAGAGTCAGAATATGATTGGGAGGAGAGCTAACCGGTCATCTTAGCTCTCTAGATATTAATAACGCGTACCGAACCCATCAGTAACCGTTTCGTGTATCTTAGATATTAGTTAGTAGTGAATAAAATAGATGTTATCTACTGAATACGCGAGTGTTTGTTAAAGAATCCGTACCCAAACCTTCCACATAAAATCCCCAACGTGAGTGAAACCCACGCATCGGTTAGCCCGTCTATAGGGTGTGACGACCCTAGGACCTAGATGAGGAAAAACCTTCGATATGTGAATAGTGACAGGCACTATTCAGATAGTTAGATCATCCAGGATTAATGCTGAAGATGGTCTAATACCCAAAGCGTCACACTATTGAAAGGGAACCAATTACCCAAATATCCATGATTCCCATATTCTTTGTGCAAAATATTATGCAATAAAAATTCTAAAAAAAATATTCTCGATAGACGGCTAATCATATGAATTTATGGAGAGAACGCAATTCCTAGTCTTCTATCGAAAGATGAGAATGTCATTCTCTTGAAAGACTGCTGTTTCTCGGAGTCAGAGCGAAATTAGACATAGGAGTGTTAAACCAATCTTTAAATTGACAAGGGGAAATTTTCTTGCACTAAAAAAAAATTCCCTTCGTAACCATCTAATTTCTTGAAATTATATATAATTATTATTAATATATATAATCGCGCATTTCAAAATATCAGCAGAACATCACTGGAAAATTCTTAATGTTAGAGGAAATTATGATCCCCTATCATCGTGATCAAATATCATGGAATGTCGATTTGGGGGTATCACATTTAGTGAGAATGTCACGAACGGATAACCCGATGATTCATGAGATATCGATCTTCCTAGGCATTATTGGGTAAAAGGAGGTGCTTGTAGAAAAGACTGGATAGCGATTCAATCGATTTTCGATAACACGAATACCATCCAATATCCATCCAGGATGATGGGTGCTATGTTATGATACTGCCATCATCTCCAAAGACGCCTCCGTAATTGTTTGTCATCCAGCTCAACTATGGAGATTACAAAAACGTTGGAGTTGCATTCTTGGTGTTTTTCACGAAAGTTTCTTTTGTTACCAAAATATTTTACCACCGCGCTTCCTGTCTCCGCTATCCAGACTACTGAATATTTTTCAGGTAGTTTGTGTACCTCTGAATAACTTTAGCCGCTAATAAAACAGCGAAGCAAAATTAAATTCCGGTATTTTTGACCCTCACCGAGGGTTTATATATATATAGTTCTTTTTCACTTCCTCTGTCCCTCCTCTGGGCCTTTTCAACTGTCATTCTCGGCTCAGAATGACTCTATCATTCATGGCGGAACGTCCATTATTTTCAGCTTCTCCCGAGACTGACATATATCTTGTTTAAAGTTATCGGCTACCTAGTTATCCTGAATGATTGCTTCCCAAGGTGGTACATTTTGTCCCCACCACTGCCAACCCCATTTCGCGCAACGCCTTCCACGGGGTTTTGCACCCTCCATCTTCACTGGTCGCAGAACGAAAAAGAAAGAAGATAAGTTACGATTTAAGATGTCTGCTTTTCAAAGACGAGGAGGTGAAAGAAAAAATTTACAGTGTGATGAGAAATTTATATTACTCTGTCTTATCTGAGTTTTCTTTTAAAAGAAACTATTATTGCATTAAAAAAAAATCATCAACTGATGAGTATTATTATAAAAATTATGCAATTTATATTCACCCCAGAAGTCGGACAACTGGGATTACAGATCTCATAGCAACCTTTAACATTTAAATATTTGCCTAGGTTTTAGAGCGATAGTTGACTGTACTTCAGTTTCCCACTCTGAAACAATAGGAAATATCCCAAATATGACAGCCATCGGAGTACTCGAGTATTCCGTTCGAGTTGTATTTATCCATAATATACAAATAAATTCTGTAGAATTGAAAATTAATTGCTAATGTCAAATATGTTTCACCATTATCATTTCACCCTCCCGTACTCCCGCCTCTTGACCGAACGTCGTTACTCGCGTGGCAAGCGCCGCGCCGTCCGTGTATTCTCGAGTGCAATGTTGCCACAACGTACTCGCACAATACGAGAGACGGGCATTCAAATTCCACCTCTGAAAACTGATTTCATAGTTACAACTTTTTGATTTTTTATTTCTATAACTTCGGAAGGCACAAATATCTTTGATATTGTTTAATAAGTATCACTAAATAATTAACACATATCTATCTTCGGATATAATAAATATGGCAAAAGACTAGAAATTCACGAGAGTCAGCAACACTGCTCGTCAAATTTCCACTACGCGAGTACTCGACTGGTGAGTGCTGCGCTCATTTTCGCCTGCCGCGGACCACTAAAAATTAATTAAAAAAAAAATTAGTCATTCTAGGGCAACCTAGGCGTGTATACTCTTCTAAGAACATATTATATGAGGAATTTGTAAAAAGGCAGAGCCTAATTCCTCGTATTCTAAGAGATATTATGAAAATTAGAAAAACGGCGGCGCGGAGATCATAGCGCGAGTGCTCGAGGGTTAACTAATTTCCAAATTTCCACTCCTAACAGAAAAACCAACAGGAAATTATAATTTTTCGACTCATCCCATTATCAACTTTCATCCTGATGAATACTGCTTACCCCAACGAAGATAACAATGACACAGGAGGCAATAAAAATTAATGTGGTAGATGCTCTAAAAAACCCATTTCACGTTACATTCCAAAACTCCAACCTATTCTCTGATTACGTCGTACAAAAAACGTAA
This sequence comes from Psyttalia concolor, assembly GCA_030522845.1. Taxonomy (NCBI): domain Eukaryota; kingdom Metazoa; phylum Arthropoda; class Insecta; order Hymenoptera; family Braconidae; genus Psyttalia; species Psyttalia concolor. Next base: position 9,104 of record JAPYZM010001827.1, read on the forward strand.
CGTACATAGAAAGAAAATTCACGAGAAATGCATGGACCGCGTTCCCTATCGTTGAAATGAAGGGAGGTAAAAAAGGCCCTGGGGTCGGGGTGCAAAAACTCATGGGAAAAGGGGAGACCATGAAAAAGCATCTAGCTGGGGGAAAATTGTCTTATCTCATGAAGCTACCATTAAACATTATCATCTGCAGCATTTACTCTAATGATCTTGGAGTCTCTCAAACTTTTAATTATCCCAATTCTATTATGAACAATGTGTCAACTCAATTCCCGTCAGGAGTATCTACCAAGTTATTTTGAACTGTATGTCTTTTCTTCTGGGTACGACGTCTTGGAGCGATTATGACGCACGTGAAATTGTTTTATTAATTACTTCTCACTTTGACTCGTGATTAACTAAAGATATTGAACAATCTCAGCTTAAAATGAGTGCCGCAGAGTTCAGGGCTTGATTGGATTATCATTTTCTGAGACTTTAATTAAAATTACAATTGAAATATCCGCAACATGTCATGTATCATGTATCATGTCACTAGCTGAATTATTACTCATCTGTAGGTTTTTATGAAAACGATACGAAACTACGACATTATTCCCGAGTGTGGGCCTCATTTGCTTGTGACGGAAGAAATTTGGAAGCGATTAATAATTTTGTTGAGCAGTATATTTTGTCAAGCCCGAAAAATACTCTTCTGGTGCATCTTAAAAATGAATCATTCTCGTATGCCGATGATTTCAAAGCTTCGTCACTTTTAAAGCCGGTGTAGATAAATATAATTTAATTTTTGCGGAATTCGTCAGAGGGAGCTTGTGACTGGCCATCGCCCGAGGGCCTTCCGCCTGGGATTTACATTTTTCCTACAATCTTTTTTGTTATAAGTTATGTACAATGTTCTACTTTTGGTGATAAAGGGGATCGAAAAACATACAAGAGCAGTAACATAAATGGCTTAATATTTGGTTGATTAATTTTTTAAAATAGAGATAATAAGACGCACTCCTCTGATGGTCGAGAAGCTACAGAGTGATCAATGCAACCATTTTTTCGAGGTATGAATATATTATATCCACTGGAGTTGCTTTTTACGGGATTTCGGACTGTAGAACGCTTTTTTTCCTACAGAGTACGAATTTTTAGGACAATTAATTAATGAGTTTATTTTATTCAGACTTTTCGGGCTCGCTCGGCTGAGGGCAGTTAATGTAACGAGGATTAATGCGTCAAGTAACAACGGACGGTAATGGATAAATCTACAATATAACTCTTACGTGAAACATCAAAAAATCTAAATGGATGCACCAATGTCTAATGCATGATATCATTGAATATGCAAGGTTCTACGTGAAATAGTGAAATACGTCGAATATGAAAATTGCCATACACGGTGACGACTAAGTTTCTCAATTTTTAACCGCCTCCCGGCTGGGTTATCGGGATTTTTTTTCTCTCTAAATTCTAATTTTATTTGAATTTATTTAAGCCTGAAAGGCGGTGTGGTAGGTGGAATTTGGACAGAGAGAGAGATTTCCGTGTCCCCGGTAGCTTAGTTGGAAAAGTGCCCGGCGCGTAACTGGGAGACTCGGGTTCGAATCCCGGCTGGGTTATCGGGATTTTTTTCTCACTAAATTTTAATTCTATTTGAATTTTTTAATTTTCATTTTATAATGAAAAATATATCCAATGAATTCCCATCGGAAGCAGTGCGGAGTAATCCCGAAATGTATGTCTCCTTGTTTTCTGAAAAATGATCTCTTGGAGAGACTGTAGAATGAACACGAGATTATTTTTTTAAGCACTTCACACAATGGCTCGACGGCGAGCTATTAATCAGAAGATTAAAATGTCCCGATATTAATTCCAATATCAGGAAATATCTTCACTATAAAAATCGTCATGCGTTGATGATACTGAAGTTCCTCAATTGTTAATCGATTTGATTTCATAATAAAAAGCATATCAATCCAATCTCCGTTGGTAATGTCGATAAAGTTATCTCGGCGTGTATGCCTCGTCGTCCGCTGACGAATTAACACTTAGTGTGATTATAGGTCGAACACGAAATTGTTTCAATAAGAACTCTTCAATATCTCTCGGGGTTAAACAATTAAGGTAAAGATAAAAAATGGTCTGGGTGACAACTGCCGAATTGAGTAAATCGAGACTAAAAAGAGACACTGATTAATTTATAATTTAAGTGAATTAAGAATTAATTAACTCATTTCCATCAACGATCCATCAATTTGAACATTTCTATCAGTTATCAATATTTGTATCCATATAATATTTTTTTTTGTGAAGCTGAATAGGGCATGCTGCCTGAATGTCTTGTCTTGAATTTAAAAAATCAAGAGATTCTGTACGATGGCATTAAAAGAGCACCTCACAATTTTTCCATTGGAAGCTAAAACAAAGTTGGTTTATTTTTGCTAGTATATTCTGGGAAAAGACATATCTAGGATCGGAAACTGGTTGCTTTCAATGGTTTGCTGGTATCAGAACATGAAGATTTGGAATTCAGCATGCTTGCGTAGATGTACGGAACCTTTCCCTCCCTTCCCCTACTGGATGTATATAAATAATGTAACTTTAAATAATTTCGAAGAATTTGAATCAACGTGTGGTGAGATATAAACGAATCTCACCAGCAGTTGGCATTACCCACGGTTCACGAGGGAGACGCGGCTGGTGTGAACCCCATATGGTGTACGATGGTGTACAATGGTGCTCATGTCTCCTCCTCAAGTATTCACCAAATTGAGTCCGATTCGACATTATTGTGGATTTTACTTAGTTGAAGTAATTCAGTTTCGAAGAAAAATTTCGATAATCGGTTATAGATATTAATATTCCCAACGTCATTTGTCGAATTTGTCGACGGAATTGAGATATTCGATTTGTCCTCCTGACGTACATGAACTCTTCCCACTCCTTCGATGTGGTTCACTCTCCGAAGTATATATATATATCAGTATCTTATTCACAATCTATCACAAATGTCATTCGAGAATATCTCGAGGATAAGGACCCTCACGTTTTTAGCAAATCATTATCATGAATGAGATGAAGGAGGCCATTACAAAGTCATCCTCAAACGAGAATGCAGGTAAAATGTCTTCGATGACAACTGATAAAATTGGATAAATATGGAATGAAAAGCGACATATACTGCTGCTCCCCTTAAATTAATTACATCTTGTGACATATATATGATCTGCATAACGGCAAAAACCGATAATCATATTCAATTTATCATGATAGAATTTCTGATGTGATGAAAAATGTTGTATAATGTGAACCTCATCGTAAAAACGTCTCGAGATTAAACAGTCTCATGTGATGATGGGTTGTTTTGGAATGGAAAACGGATAGAGAATATTCGATTACGGAGAGAGATTAATCCATTACGGATATCCAAACTCCGTCCGTTATTTGTTAATTTCAGATATTGGAATCATTCTGCCAGTAAATATAAATTTTCGCCACTCATTCGATGTCTTTCATTCTCCGGTGTATGTCTATCATCATGCCATTGACGATATCATTGGAAATGTCATTCAATATGTGGAATCGATCGGGAAAATATCTCGAGCGTAAGGATACTCGTGTGCTAGTCAAACCGTTATCATAAACGGGTTAAAGGAAGCAATGGCGAAGAAAGTGGCAAGCAGGTGAGGCCGATATTCCAAACGGATATCGAACGAGGGCGGATGTTGGATAGTCGGAGAATGAGGCAGGTGTTTCAAGGTGTGGAGGGATGAAAATGGAAGGGGACGGCAAGACAGAAGGAAATAACGAGAATTCGAAAGGTCGGATTGCTTCCACCGAGTGCTACGTAGCACATCGAAAGTACCTCCAGGAGGAACGAATCGCCCAAGAGACAATTTCTCCTTCCAGATAGAGATCATTCTGGATTTCCCGGAGCTAAGCGCGGGATATGTACCTATAGTTGAACATCACTCGGGCGACTTATGCGATAATCGTGAATCACAGAATAAACTTTTGTGATGAGTACATTCGCTGAGACTTTCATTTCAGGCGGACTTCACTAGCCGAACCCATACGCTCGCTCTCTCCTAAATTCTTCTGTTCACTGCATTTATTCGGCGCCTTTTTTTAATAGAAAATACTATTGTCCTAATCGTCCCAATTATACTAGAAATCCTGACCGTTTGCCTCATTACGTTTCTTGATATTTTGTTCCATTGACATGCCATTTGAGAGCCATTGGTTTATTCAATTCCATTCCGTATTAACATTTTGTAACAGCATTCATTTGAACAACAAAATTGGTGGAACAATAACCCAGAGCTTATCCATATTATTCATATTATTTACTCTCGTTTTTGTCGAGAAGGGCATTCAAGGCAAAAATTTGTTTAGGGTTTGGTTTGTACAAGATAATTTTATACAATATTTTTATATTTTAAAGTCTTCATTTACGATGGAGTTGTTTTTTATCGTAGATTTACTAATTTGGTAGGCAGTTTTGGGGAGAGTAATATTAAAGTGTATTGAGGGGAAAGGAAGAAATCATAAAATTTAATACTTCAGGTGGAGGAATTATTCGGGACAAATAATTTTTTCCCTTCATTTTAAATTTCATTTTCCTTGGTACCCTCAAAAACTCATGCGGAGTTCTTTTATACCGCTTTAACATGACTAGGGAAGGACTCCATGCCGTTTTCTTTACTGTGCACCACTCGCTTCAGAGTAATTCCGGCTGTATTTTCCTTCACGGCGCAATGTAAAGACATATCGCAGATGAGACCGATTGGACCCCGGTAAGTGGGCATATCCATACGTTAGGACTCACAACGAGGGATGAAGGGTCTTCACATAACAAACGGAGGGGAGCTGGTGCCTGCCCGTAAATGCAGGAGTAATACCTCCCCTCATTGAGAGCCATTTGATGATACTCGGGAGGAGGTAGTTTCAAGGAGCCCATGAGTTTTGGTATATCTATCCCGTAAAGCTCTGCGGACCTTACCAAGGTACGGAAGAGACACTCTCCGACATTATTGAACGATGTTAACTATTAAAACTGATTGAGTAGTGTCTCAGAGTTCATACGAAATCGGTTACGTTTATCGTTTATCGGTTACGTTTTTACGTTTACACGATCAAAAAGTAAACTGAAAAATAAAATAGACGATGTTGGATTTCTATTTGAAATAATGTGTAACAGTAAATAATTTATATTCCGCTTTATATTTACGCTTGGAGATGAAAGACATTTTTATGGATGGAAATTCTGAGAAGTATGAGGTATGGTGTTTGGGCTTTAGTTTTTAAGGTCTAAACAGAGTGAAATGAATGGAGCCTATTGAGTGCACGCACCCGAGGTCCTGGGCATAGTTTTTCCCTTTGTAATTTTTAGTTAGTTCCTCCAATGAATTCGGTGTGAGCGGATGTGTCTTCCAAACGCACTAAAAATAAAGAATACTTAATTCTACCTTTTGACTGTTTCGATTATTAATTACCCACATTTCCAATAGATGATAATGGAAAAAAGTGAATACTCTTCGGAGAAAGAATCCTAAGAGTAGTTCAGCAGGAGAAATAATGTCTATAGATGTACATGTCACGGCAGTTTTTACCACATTTTTTTCTGCGTCTAAAAGTACATACTATGGAGGAAAGGGGTAAGTGATGATGATGGCTTGTAACGCTTCCCTAGTTGTTAGCTATTGATTTTCTATTTCCTCCATCTCCTAGCGCTATGTGCCGAGAGAAAAAAACTACTTTGGTCAAAGAACATTTACTTCATACAAAAAAAATATACTCTTTTGTTAATAAAAAAAATCAATTGCCTAATTTCGTTCGTGCATTGAGAGAAAAAGATGTTTCACGAGACATGCTCGGTCAAGTCTATATGGATCAGATCTGAACCGGACTCTGACGCGTACAAAAGACGTAAACTCTTTGTAATCAGTCAGATGGCACAGTTAATACAATCTGATAATAAACTACGTAATTGAAATACCTATACATTATTGGTGGAATTTATCCCTTCAAGCCTAGAACCAAAATAATATTAAGTACCCCCCACGCTGGGTACAACACAAGTGTCTGTATTGCTTTGATTGATAATAGTTAACAAATTCCATTGAGTAATTTCCTAATACTTGCCCCTTCATGACTACCGAATTGAACTCTACCGAACTCTTGCACTCAGCTCCACTCATCAATTCCGGAACAATGAACTAATTATTATTCAATACCTAGTACATTTTCCGTTGATATGAGTCCGTTTGCGCATTGAGAGAATTCTGAAGAACCCATTCAAGATTTCCAATTAAAAATTATGTAGTGCTACTTCTGTTGAACGCTGAAAACGGGCCATGATACTTGAGAAACTTTTAAAAATTAAATTTTCGCATTCCGCGAATTAAATTTTAAAACTTTTTCAACATACTGTGCATCAGCTTCGAATACTAAGCGTTTTTTATTTCGAGAAGGCTCCAATTAATTTGCTGGAGAAGAAAAGCGATATAATTAAAGAATTAATTATTCTATGTAACCGAGGGAAGAGTGGGGGAAAAATTATGATGAGCGAAATGCAGGTAATCATTGAGAAATATTAAGGAAATATTGTTTTACATGTAAAAATGTTTTTTTTATCCAACGAGTCAGAAAATATTTCTTATTAAATATTTTTCACTGAAAAGTGATGCCCATCAAAAATACGTTTCATCTAAAAAAAATAATACCTTGTTTTTTTTTCAAAGATCTGATAATAAGTTTTATAAAAGTTTTAATTTGGAGGCTGAAGGTCTTGAGTTGGAAGTTTCGAAGGTTTCAAGTCTTGATTTTAAAAGGTCGTTATTTGAAACATTTGAAGTGTCAAAACTTTCGTTTTGAATTAAAAAATTGCTATTAAAGCATTTGTATCTTTTAACTAACTAAATTTAAATAATCGAATCAAATTTTTACTCATAATAAATAAAATCTTTTTTTCTCCAGTAAAACATTCCGTGTACTTCCTTAATTGTCTCCAATGTCGAATTTGCAAATTTTAACGATAAAGGAATAATGGTAAAGTGATACTTCACCACCCTCAAAAAATTTATTTTTAACTTCCCGATAGGAAGTTATTGGTTTTACCCCGAAAATGCAAATCGCTAATTTTGTGAAATGTCGACGTTTCATGACCAGGAGAAACCCCCC
>JAPYZM010001828.1:0-41705 GCA_030522845.1 Psyttalia concolor
TCCCACTCGCCAAAAACCATTTTTTTTCACTTGTTACGAAATATACTCGTTTGTAACTGGTGAAAAAAGTGTTTTTTGACTCGTGGGATTATATCACTCGCCTTCGGTTCGTGATATAAACCTCCCACTAGGCAAAAACCATTTTTTTTTCACTTGTTACGAAATATACTAATACGTACCTCGGCGATAAAAGTATTATCTGACGAATGTGGCTTTAGTACATGAGATTACAATCACATGGGCCTGGTGACATAATGTGCTATTTCTGCCTACACGAACCGAAAGTGAGCGTTCGTCCATTTCGACAGAGAAATCGTATTCAACCCTCCGGGGGAAAATTAGACAAGCAGTTCTCGCGTATACTGAAGAAGGATAACTTTTAACATGAAATGCAACCCCCAGCACGTCCATTTTGCGTATGATCGTGTTATCCCCACCCCGTCGGTTGATGTTGAAAGTTATGCTGACTGAACCATACATACAACCCTCGCCATCGGCTGGGCGCGTAATTTTGCACGTGCGAGGACGATTTGTCTACTTTTCCTCCCTGGGTGAGAAATATACTATTTTTTAACGCAATCCCGAGTATGAAAAATTGTGGATATTCACAAGGATCAGCTCGACCGGTGTGTACAATAGAAAAGCTTTGTTTGCAACGAAGCTTTTAAAAAATATTCTGATTTTTTTTAAGGCCTCGGAATATTATAACTGTGAGGTTTTTTTTTTCTCAGTGCAAGATGATATTTTTTTATCAATTGTCGAACCATTAATTTCTTGACACAAGTGAAGACTTTTTCAAAACATTTTCTATCTCTGTTCGACGCGAGTTCCACGTTTCTATGGAATCCAAGAGGTGAACGTGACTTACGAGGAGGATTTAGGAGTGTTTTTAAACATATTTTCAGAATTTCCACTGATAGAACCTATTGCCGCGATAAGAGTCGAGAAACCTCGTTCAGTGCAACAGAATTGTTCCACCTCTTCTATAAGTGGGGATTTTTTTTCTCCAGTTTGAGGAAGTGTCGCAGGGGAATTACGTATTATGATGAAATTGCAGTTGATAATTCACCCGTGATTTTTGTAACAAATTGTCCCTCACCCAAATTACGTAATCGGGGCGCTTACACAGCATTTGAAGAATATGCTTGGGAAATAAGCTAATTGTTCGATAACAATTGCATTTCAATGCTGAGGATTGAGGTCACCAATCGTCCAGGCACTCCGTCAAGGTGGCCAACTGCTGACGGTGCAGATTACGTCATTGGTGAACTGAATTTTATAACACCATTCGTTAAAAGTGGGCCTTTTAATTCCCCGACGAATAAATTCAATTACACTCGAATAATTATCATTTTATTTGTAAAATGATCTCCTTACAAAGTGACCACTGATTTTGAAAAACTCTTTAAAAAACTGTAAACTCAAAATGGACTTAACCATTCGGGAAAAACCGTGAAAATGGGCTCAATTTTTCTTCTGATTTTTTTGTTAATTTGTCCCCCGGGCAGAAAATATCCATTGAAATTGGAATCCCGATCTGGTCGCCATGAATGGGCGTCGTCGTATCCTATTCCGCCAATGCGATTGGTGGAGAGGCGAGCGGAACGGGAAAACATGCGCCAGCCCCACTAGAGTCTCTCAACTCGGGAGAATTGCTCACAAGTGCAGTATTACCTCTAACGTAATACCAAAAAATCCTCGATTCAATGAATCCCTAAATTAAAACTGCAATGCTGATCTCAGCATTCGATTAAAATTTGTCATTTTGCGAATTTTTGTGGAGACCGAACAGTGGATTTGTTCATCGCAATAATGGGCTTTTTCATTATCAATTTATGTCTGCTGAATTTTTCTTTAATATTTACATTTAAGGAGCGCATGTCATGGTTCGTAATCTCGACATCGCCGAGACTAATTGAAAGAAAATCCATTATTAAATCATAAGGAAACCTAATTTCGGACCTTCGCGCACGATTTCTGCAGGTCGGAAAGTAGGTTTGCTTACGATTTGGTCATTATTTCCTGGGTAAAATGGGTCGGCGATTTCGAGGTGACCAATAATTACACCCGGTCCTTAAAGTAGATAAAAAGTCATTTTTTGACATTTTAAAGACGTCAACTGAAACTTCGGAATGTCTCAAGTTGTGGCTGCCAAAAAGATCAGATAGACCTTTTTAAACGTCAAATTTTAATGCTCTTAAGCTTTAAATTTACATTTTCACATATAAAAATGGAATTTTCAAAAGTCTAAACTTGAGATTTCGATATTTCAAACCCATATTTTAAAACATTTGCAATTGAAGTCCCAACAGTTTCGACTGTACTTCGGCAGATTTTTCCCGTAAAGGAGGAGTATAGGAACAAATTGCAAAAACCTGAAAGTGATTAAAGAAATATAGAAACTACGGGGAAATTTTCCAAGGCAAAACATTGAAAAACAATATATTGTATCGAATTAACGGAAGATCGTCTCTAAATAATCATCGCACAAAATTATGAGAATAATAATAATAATAATAATTTTATTTCATCCTGCATCCCCTCTCGGGCTTTTACATTTTGTTTCCCCCCTGTCCCCTGGTTAATTACACTGTTTCATTACAAAAATTAAATTATGAAAAGGAATAATGACCTATTTTTTTTATACCAATCCGATTTTTGAGATACCAGCTAAAGTGGCAATAGATCGTCCACCTCTCTCAACTAGTTCAGAATTTTTTCAAAGAAAAGAAAGAAAGTCAACTCACCCAAATCCAATAAAAGTCCACACTGAATCTGGTTAAAATGGCTTTGACGTGAGTCACCAGGCCAGGATGACCTCTCTTATATTTATTCCATATGCCCTCTACACGACCTCCTCAAATTACATCAAAATAGTCGTCCCTTTGAGTCGATATTTCAGCTATCCGAGACTAACGAGACTCATTTAGTCCATCCGACGAAAGTGGCAAGCAAAACAAAAATAAAGAAATCTCACCAATAATTCACAGATTATCTCAAGGAACAAAAGATCCCGTACTGCAGTCTATCCATTCTGAATCACAGCCTAGCTCTCCTAAATGTAAACACGGTCCCTCCGAATTCTATACGGGAAAAACCAATCGGAGAAAAAAAACGGGGGAAAGAGAAAAAGGAGACCTTGGAGATCCTCTATCCTGCCTGACAAGATCACAACAGGGGATTAAAATTGTAGCGGACGATAAACAGGATACATAACGTTTTGAAAATTCCCTTCCTCTCCTTTTTATCGAGGTAATAATATTTTTAATCGTCTCGATACACGCATACCCTCCGATCTGTTTGCTAAATCGTCCACTCACGGACGGCTATGTTGTTCAATATAACGGTCTATTGTTTGTTCCGGCACAATGGTCAATGTTTTGTAAAGTACTCTTGTTTTTATGTCGATTGTTTCCGATTGTTTCCATCATCGTTTGACATTATTGTTGACGATTTTGGTCTAATATTACCGGTGAATTTTCAATGGGTTTCATGCGATTGTCGACGGACGAGTCAAATGGGGTATAGATAGAATAGATTGTCAGGGATGATATTGTTCATTATATGTATATATTTTCCTGTCTTCGTATGTTCTTTCGAGTTTTAACGTTTTGTTCCTCAATCCCAACCCCTCTGCGCTGTATTCGCCAAGGGCCAAGGAAAAATCTCACCCCGACGGGAAAATCTTTGCCAGGAGACTTCCGCTCGACCATGAAACCGACCAAAATATTCCGTGGATGCGGATTACAGGTGACCCGGCTCTGATTTTTTTATTTAAAAGAAAAAATAAACATGGGTCGGGGTTGTCGGTCGGTCGCTACGCTCACTCCCATTGTTGTTGCGTTGAACTACTATCTTCCCGACTAATTCTCAACACAATTCGTAACGCGATTTTTTTCTTTTATTCGCCCCTTGACGAGCCTCGCTATCGATCGCGATCAAAATCCCTTCGATCGGATGGCACGCCTGCGCGGGAGTGTAAACGACCGAAATTGAAAAATTAAAATTTCTTGTAATCCTTCTTTTAAAAAACTCAAAATGGGGTGGGGGGATTTCGCCCCCAAACTAATCCGATCTTGTCCTTGATGAGATCTATCGATCGCAACCAAAATTTTTCCAATCGCACTATGCGTTCGTCCGGAAACGTGAACAAAAAAAAGTGATCACACACACAGACACATACAACTTGATAAAAAAATCTGGAGGGTTTCTCGTGGTCATGAAACGTCGACATTTCACAAAATTAGCGATTTTCATTTTTGGCGTGAAACCAATAACTTCCTATCGGGAAGTTAAAAATATCAAAGTAAAAAGAAAAGAAAACTCTGAAAACTTTTGTCGGAAATGATTAGTTTGGGTGTAATGGGTTTCGGAGCTTCGCTTACCCCACCACTCTTTGCGTGACCCAGGACCAACGGCATGAACGTGTTGCTGTCTGGTCTCAAAGACAATACATGTTGATACAGATACAGACAAGGAACAACAGAAGGATGATGTCAAAAATGATCCGACGAGGATGTCTCCAACAACCCATCCAGCGCCTCCCTTGCCGGTAGAAAAAAAATTTAACCAATTTTCTAAAGATGATACACTAAAACGATGCCCTGGCGGATCACTCGATTGTATGAATCTAGTTTTCCTTTTTTTTTATTTTTCTTTTTTTTTTAATTATTTTTACACCTCTTTTATACTTTTTTTTTATGGGCGATCTTAATCACAAATAAATAAAAAAAAGGGGATGTTCCCCTTAATACAAAAAACCCATAATAATAAAACAACAAACATTATATATGAAGAATAAATTATACTTGAGCGCCATACTGTGGCCGTTTGTATATACACCACAATAACTAATATTATATGTTTTTATATACCAGTTTTTTCATAAATGTAAATATGTAAATATGTAAATAATCCTATGTACAATAAAAAAAAAACTTGGTTAATCAAAATAAAAAATTGTATGAATCTAGAGAATCACTTGTTGGATTGTAATAAGATCAACCGTAGATTCTCGATTACACTGCTACCCTCGACTCCACAATCTACTGTCGATCTTATGACAATCCACTAAGTGATTCTGCAGATTCATACAATCGACAGTGAATCAAATCACAATCAGCGGGTCCGAAAGGGTGTCTCCACAGATGGGTTACACAGCCAGGAATCATACACAGGCGTCACTCTGGTGAGGAGGACACTGGGTTCTCACCCTGAGCACTTCACTAAGAAGAAAAAAATTCAATAAATGAATTTTGTGTGCACGAATCGTCACACAAATCCCACATTTCCCTTTAACTGTCCATCGCTCGTTTCACAGGGATCTGAGCTAAAAACAGTTAAAATCTGGGCGATCGTGCCCATACACCAGAGGTAAACACCTCTGACACCTGTTTTGATTTTATTTCGTCTCATACCTTCACAATTTAATGTAAACATACATTGTTCTGATATCCAAACCATTTCCCAACAAGCGTAATTGAAATATAATTAAACCCGGCATGAAAAATCTGAAATTTACGTTAGTTATGTTGAATTGTGTAGGGATACCCTGGCTGCACTTTAACCGAATTTTCTTTCAGTTAAACTATTGGCTCTGAACAGTTCAAACTATTGGCTTTGTTTTTGTTATTAAATTACCAATTAGCTGGGTAAACTTGCAATTTTCTTTTTTAGGCTTTACTATTAGGAACCCAGCAAACAATATGTTGACAATATGTTGTTATATATTGTGAACCTCCCACTCGCCAAAAACCATTTTTTTTCACTTGTTACGAAATATACTATTTCATCACGCTGTGTCGGAAAAGTAACTTTTCAGTCACTCTCCGGTTCGTAACTCGTGAAAAAAGTGGTTTTTGACTCGTTGGATTATATCATCGGAATAAGTCATCGATTATATAGGGGAAAAGTAACTTTTCCGTCACTCTCCGCTTCGCGTCGAGTGACTGAAAAGTGCTTTTTCGACACATTGAGATGAAAATACTTTTTCGACACATTGAGATGAAATAGTATATTTCGTAACAAGTGAAAAAAAGATAGTTTTTGGCGAGTGGGAGGTTTATATCACGAGCCGAAGGCGAGTGATATAATCCCACGAGTCAAAAACCACTTTTTTCACGTGTTACGAACAATATAGTATATTTCGTAACGAGTGAAAAAAAAACACTTTTTTCACGTGTTACGAACAATATTGTTCATCTCAATGTGTCGGAAGAACACTTTTCAGTCACTCGACGTGAAGCAGACAGTGACTGAAAAGTTACTTTTCCATTATTGGAGCCAGGGTTTCGAGTTCGATCGCATTCAATTCTTGAAATATTTTGAGTTCTGTTAGGATCCGAAGTCGAATGACGTTTGTATTCTCATAGACAGTGTAAGCAGAACTCCGACATTAAACTCTGACATACCAGCGTATGTGAGTTAAGGTGAAGTGCATCTATAACAAGTTTTAGAATTGTCTCCTCTCCCATAATTATTAATTTTTCGGGGTAAAACAGCGTCATCGACTCGACCATCACTTTATCCACTCAATGAAGTAGTTCCACCAGGAAAAATGAATGATTGCGAGACGAAAGACAATTCTCAAAGTCTCTTGAAACATTGCGGTTCCGTTTCGCTTTAATTACAATCTCTAGCGAAGTGATAAAACGAGATAAGTGCATTTTTCATATTTCTTCAAAACCCGTATTATCCCGGTAAGGCATAACATTAAGAGAAATTATCAGAAGAATTTTTGGTCGCAAAATTCATCAGCTACAAGAATGGTCTTGTGACATTATCTCCTAAAACCACTCCTTGCTCAGATAATCCGCGTTTTATAAAGACCGGAAAAAAACACTCATCTAGTCTTATCACTTTGGTACAGAATTAAATCATAATTACGAAAAAAAAATGGTAACTGAAATTTGGAAAATTACGAGGCTTCCTCGTCGGGTAAAGAAATCTACAATGCAAATTTCAAGACACCCAGAGACATCTACAGTGCAACCATCTCGGCATCCGGCGCCGGCTCCCAAGAATTTCGTAACCTAGGAAAACTTGAAGTCAGACTTGCCCGTGAAAAATTATTCGTGTATTAGGCTGTTAAATTGCAGGGGATACCAGGATGGACGACGAAAGTGATCAGGACAGTGTCATCGAGGAGGATTACTATGCATTTCTCAATGTTGCCAGAAACGTAAGGGAAACTTGTATTCATCCCATGATTTTTTATTTCAAGCACAAAATTGGAGCATCCAATTCTCTTTTCTCCACGTGATTTTTTCACTCTGCTGACGTAACTCACATTGTTATTAAAATCAATGTCCTCAATGAACGAAAAGAATCGTCTGTACAGCCCCAATTCATTCATGATTGTTTCATTGAGGGAATTCCTCTCCACTTTCTTTGCTCTTTTCGTTTTGATTTTTTTAATCTTTTGGGACTTGATCTCTCAGTTAATTTGTCATCACTTTTAGTTTTTGACGGATCAGAGAGAGATACTTTCCCATTGATTAAGTTGAGGCAGTGGTAGCAGATTGATGTGGGGCATTTATTGATCAAGATTTGAGTCAGTATTTTTTGGGTGATTGCAGGCCACACCTGATGAGATTCATCAGGCCTTCCGAAGGCACAGTCGACTGTACCATCCAGACAAACACATTGACCCAGTCCTCAAGAAGAAAGCTGAGGTGTTATTCAGTCGCACGAACAAGGCTTATGAAGGTAAAAATCATTCGTTAACCCACAACTCAAACTCCTACGTAACTTTACAAAAATTAATTGTTATCATTCCATTCACTTTTCTTTATTTAGAGTACAGAGGATATTAATTCATTCATTTATTCATTGATCCCTCGCAAATTAGTTTTGTTTTCTACAGAAACAAACAAAATGGAACTGAAATAGGAATATTAACACTAAAATTAGTTCCTACAAAATGTTGTTGCAGTATTTGTATGAAGGCATGAATAATTGTGGGACTGACACTGAACGATTAAATAATTTTTGGCTGTTTTCAAGAATTCATTGATTAGATATCATCGATAAATGCCAAAAATTAGCCAGTTTCGAACGTACAAATAGAAATTTATATTTAAAGATTGATTAAAATTCGCATAAAAAGTATGTCCAGTTGACCTTCCTTAACTGAAGAATGATTTATATTTAGACTGAGCGGTAAAATTGAAATTTTATTAATAAGGAGCAGCTTGTCTAAAATGAGTGAGTTGAAAAAAATTCATTCTCCTGCAAATTTTTAATGCAATTAATTTTTTTCAACTTGAGGCACGTTTTATATCTTTCATGATTCCTTGGAGGTAAGCTTACGCCTGAGAAGTGTAATTTTTTTCTTTTTGTGAGTCATTGAAAAAAAATTCAGACTTTCGCAAAATGTCGTCAGACTTAATTGTTGTCATTGCATTTTTCTCAATATTGATGAGCAAACAAATAAACCCTCAACGTTTTAAAATAAAAAAAAAACTATATTCGCTAATGTTGATGTTACAAATTCAGTCTCGACAATTATACTATTTTAATGAAAAAATAGAAATAATTCTAAAATAGACTTCCGCCGAGGAGTACCCGGAGTATCCGAAATGTGTATTAGTTCGCGTGAATTTTTATTTTATTCTTTTCTTTTATTTTCTATCTGTAGCTCGCCTATTATGGCTCACATTTATCACCAAATCCCTGGTTCGAATGCCCAAATTTGTTATAAATTTTATATTGAGAATTTTTCGCATCCCATCCAATGGTTTCCTGTGAGGCCACAGGAATGTGGAATAAATAAATTCCTTTCGTTGATGTAATATGTATGTTGATGATAGTCGTTTGATGATTATCACGACCTCAACCTGAATTAAAATGTTCAATTAATTACACTCCAAAAAATTTCTCTCCAGTTCTCAAAGATCCCCATCAACGAGCGATCTACGACTCCCTCGGTGTTAAAGGCCTTGAGACGAAAGGATGGGAGATCGTCCAGAGGACTCAGACGCCTCAAGAGATCAGAGAGGAATACGAGAGGATTGCGAGGGAGAGAGAGCAGAAGAAGCTGGAGCAACGAACAAATCCCACAGGGAATATTACAGTTCACGTAAATGCTACAGACCTCTTCAACAAATATGATGAGGATTACGAGACTGACACCCTTTTTGGAGGTGTCGAGATCACGGGAATGACCTTCGAGCAGTCAATCGAGGCTCCTCTCACCCTTCGCGACAAATTAATTTTGTATGGAATGCTGGACTCTCAGAATGGAGTTGGGGTTGGGACGATTAACGTCGCGGCCAGGAGAGCGATGTCTGCGAAAAATTATGTGGAACTCGATGTCGGGGGTGGAAATGGAGCCACTATGACCTTTAAAGGATATCATGCTATT
Source organism: Psyttalia concolor (assembly GCA_030522845.1). NCBI lineage: Eukaryota > Metazoa > Arthropoda > Insecta > Hymenoptera > Braconidae > Psyttalia > Psyttalia concolor. The sequence goes on from JAPYZM010001828.1 coordinate 9,365, forward strand.
ACGGACAGAGTATTTACTACTGGAGCACTTTCGTTGCAATTGAATCCGGAGAAAGCTCAATTAGGGTTGGTTTCGAGTAAGTAGAAAGTGAACGCTTGAGTTTTGAAATTTTTATTCAAAATTCCAAGTACTCGAATAAATTTCATAATTTTTCCACTGATAGACAAACATTTTTTCCTTATATATTATTCTCGTTATTATTACTGTTTTCTGTGTTATTTCTTGTCGATGAACATTTGCCGCTTTCCAGTAAATGAATTATCAGTCCATGAAAGGAAGCCAATAAGAGCTCATATAAGAACAAAATTATTCACTTAATTTTGTCAAAAGACGGAATTAATTGTAGTTAATAATAACAAATATTTTTTCAATGACGATTTTTCCACCATCAGTTTGAAAAACGCAAGATCACGGAAGAATGTAGGCTATTGAGGGAAAATATTGGAAAGGAGGGGTGGAATTAATTGTTGAGAAAACTTTTTTATTGGAAATTTTCTCACCTACAAATCAAAATAATTTACTAAAAAAAATAGTTTGGAAATCTGGTCATGGAGGGACTTATTCTTTAAATGATTGGTTAGTCGGCTGACATTGCAGAATATGTGCAAATAATTGATCACATTTATGAATTATTGATTACCCCAGTTATGAGCGATATTAGGAGAAATTGTCAAAGTAATTTTCTATTCAGAATTAGTTGAATATCATTGTGATGTTTTTCAGCTCTTGGGATGCAAATGGACAAACATACTGTTGGGTATTTGACGTACAAGAGCGGATACAATGGAGCCATGTCCACGAGAATTGTCAGGAATAACGAGAGGTCGTTCATTTCATTCTCGATTCAGTTTGGACATCTCAATACTTATGCTAGTCTTAGCTACACCTATAAAATGCCAGAGAAAAAACTGAAATTGCGAGGAGCATTGAGGTATTGTACAAATTATTAAATAATAGTTAATAGAATACATTTCATACATGAATGATCATTAATTATTGGAAAATTGATGAATTCAAGTGGGAAAAGATCAAAGAATTTGTCTGTTAAAAAAATTGAGGGAACGGCAATTACGAACCACTCATTTAAAATTAAATCAATTCTTAGAATAAGCTATTGACTGCAAAAAAAATGGCAATTTTTCATTTCCATGAGAAGAAAATTTGCGAGGATGGAGCGGGGCAAAATTAAATGATTTCCGATACTCCCCAAAACACCGTTTTTTTATTTATAAATGGAAATATTGACAATTAAAGATGCCAAAGCGTTTAATTTTACCTCTTTCTTCCTTGCTTAGAGCATTAATTAAACACAATATTTTATTCTACAAATTCTTCAGAAAATTTGGAACATAATACCCTGAACCAATTTTCTAATTTTAATCGTTTTAAGAAAAAAACAGACAATGTCAATGTTTCAGTATTGATTCTTCAATTTTACAATAAACCAAGAATTGCTTTTTGAGAATTCCATGATTTTTATTAACAGAGGTGAAAAAATAACATTTTCATGGGGTTTCTGGTTCACATTTATTACGTAGAGAAGAAATTGTAAAAAAAACTACTCTGAATTCTTCATTGAATACTTACGTTATCCGCAAAAAGTAATACGGCCCCCCAAAGAATCTACTAAATTAGAATTCCCCTATTTCCTGAGTTGCTAGCGCATTATTGATGGGATGGACCCGAAAAAATGAATTCTTTTTACGTTTTATCATTACTGAACGACCTGAATTACTGGATATTTTATAAATTTTTATAAGTTTCTAGTCTTTGAAAAAAACGCAGAAAAATCATTGCATGAGTCTGTCATTTCGTGATTCATGAAGTAGGCATAAAACGTGAAAATTAAATATTTGTTTAGGTCAATCCAACCAGTAATTCCCTAGAAAAGGTGACAAAACATGAATTATGACGAAAGGGGTGTAATCCAAGCTTAATAATGTCATTATCATCCCCAGAGTTGGTACTTCCGGATACTTCGTGGAGTACGGTGCAGAGAAAAGGGTATCGAAGCACAGTTTTCTGTCAGCAGCCGTGCGTGTTGGTGTGCCCTCAGGTGTTTCCTTAAGATTAAAATTAATGCGTGCATCACAAACGTACCTGCTCCCCATCAGTTTATGTGAGGACGTATTACCAGCTCCAGTATTTTACGCAACGGTTGCCCCCCTCGTAACGTGGACAATAGTGAAAAAATTGATTGTCGACCCAGTTGTGAAGGAGCAGAGGGAGAGGGAGAGAGAGAAGCAGAAGGAGTTGAATAAGACGAGGATGCTGGAGAAGCAGAGAGAGGCCAAGGCTGCTGTGGACTTGATGATGGCGACTTTCAGCAGAATTCGAGCTGAGGAGGAAGCGAAGGGCGGTCTCGTTATCACTAAAGCACTTTATGGGCGATTCGTTTATCCTGACAGGAAAAATAGGGAGGGAGAAATTGGAAGCGATCCCAAGGAGGATGTTATTGACGTAACGGTGCCGCTGCAGTGTCTCGTTGTTAATTCAAGGCTGGTCCTTCATGAAGCATCCAAGGTAATTATCAAGAACTTTTGTCAAGTTACTTTTCATGATGACCATAAATTCATCGGAGACTTTTAACTGATGGTTTATATATTTAGATAAATGTATGAATCAATAAATAAATATAGATATATGTTTATTTTTTTTTATATATTTTATCATACGCGGGAGAAAATAGTATTTTCCCGCCTGTCGCGATCTGATTTTTCACTCGTGAGACGTTAGCGTCCGAGTCGTAGGCGACGACTGACCAACCGCACGCGTGAAACGATTCATAATTTCGCCCACCGAGCCATTACAACCGATTATATAGACAGATATTTTCTGGTATATGGTATTTAGAAAATAATGTAAAAATTAATGTATGCACAGAAAAAAAAGGTAGAAAAAACTAAATTAATGTAAAAATTTTTAAAGTTCGTTTTACCTTATTTTTTTTTCAGAGCGAACTGCCAGGATTTTATGATCCTTGCTTCGGAGAAGACAAACAATTACTCCTGCAGTATCTCTTTCATAGACAGACGCACGAGTGCCTAGTGAAGGACCTCGAGCCTCTGAGAATACCTGTACAATGTACGTTGAATTTAATTTTGCATTGATTGCAGCATTCGTAGTCATAAGATAGAAACTTTATAAATTAATGCAATGTCCTTCACCATTTATAAATCAGAAATATTTTTTTACAGCCCACCGTGTAAATACCACATGACAAAAGCGTCAGACGAGGGCGAAGAAACTGCAAAAATAATTTTCAGGGAATTCACTTCGCTATGATAAGTGACGTCACAAATTGATTCGACGATAATCTAAAATATTGGTCGAATAATTTCACGAGAAATATTAAAACTTTCTAGCGATGGATAAGAGTTGGTTGATTGTACTTATGTCATTAAAAAAATGATAGATTGACCCGATGCAAATAATACCCGGAATGGTAAAACATAGTATCAAATTTGATGATTTTCCTTATTGGCTGTTTATTTCAACAAAAGTAGGGGCTCTCTGAGAATGTCGAGAGAACTTTCTCGTAGTTGAAAAGATTTACAAGAAGAAATATCTCTTGATATCCTCCTAAAATTATGACGAAGTGAATTTGTCTGGCACGGTTTGTCACTTCACTCACATTATTTTCCAGAAATTTGAAATTTCTTGTTCCCACCAAAGACCAAATACTTCGCAGATTGGTGATGACGCTCTGCATGTAGAGAAAATATAATATCGTATAAAATATAGAGAAGATAAATTAAATTGAAAAGTCGAGTTGTGAAATACAACAGAATTATTCGATTTTGACCATTTCTTTTAACGCAAAATTATCAGGAATTTCTTCTCGTACGAAAAAAAATGTGTTAACACTTTTGCCTTCAATCCAGCTTTCAATACAATTTTATCATAAAATTGGACTATTCTATTCGTTGTTTATTTATTTTGGAAACGAGTTAGTCCCTCTAAAAACGTCGAGAGGGGGTTTTTTGTAAGCGAAGAAATTTCCAACGAGAAATGTTCTCCTGATACCATTCTAAAAACGATCGCTAAACGTTTTTTTTCAGTTCATCTATCCTCTTTACTTATAAAATTGTTTTCAGAAATTTCTGAATGCCTTTTATCCACTAAATACCGATGACGTTGCGTATAAAAATTAGAAGATGTAAAAACCGTACAAGCAGAAGTGTTGACCTTCAGGGTCAGGGGTCCTTTCAATATTGATTGCTTGACATTGGAAGTTGCCTTTGGCCATAAAATACCACATAGTTCGTAAGTGGGTGATGGTACCGGGGGTATAGAGACAACACAATTGTAAAAAATACACAGGAAAAAACTATTTCAATTCAGAAGTCAAGTTATGAAGCAAAACAGAATCCGTTGATTTTACCCATTGAATTTCATGTTATTGCTTCAAATTCCCTCGTCTATTCTTTTTATTTGTTTAAAGTATGCAAATCTAAATGATTGATTTACACCATCGGTTGTGTTCAGTTAGTCTATGATATTTACATTATTCGTTTCACAAAACCCCGAAACTACAACGAAATCACGTGAAGTTTTCGCGGATTATGTCCATTTTTAATTAAAAATATCTCTCGACAATTTTGTATTTAATTCTTGTAGATTTATTTAAATAATGTTATTGTAGGAGAAATACAGGTGAAAAAATGACAGTAATTCTTGTCGGCATGTGACAATTTTGTTTTTCATTTAGAATCATTTTTTTTTTGTTATGGTTTAAATAGTATAAAATTATTCTTTTGTTTAGATGCTATATGGAGGTCACATGCGACTTACGCTACGAAAAATGTTATAATATAAAAAGGCAATCATAAAATTTAATTAAATCGGCGGATTATGAACTTTCATCAGAGTTTTTAAATTAATGTCTCCTAAAGTTATCTTTTTCTACAGAGGAGTCTATCGGGATTTCACGCCCGCTAAAACTGATCTCGGTCGAAATAACAGCAGATATATACCAGATTTCACTACTTGACTACTGAATTAATTCAAAAAATTATATTTTATGTAATTACATGATTAGCAGAAATGAAATTGCATTGAAAAGAATTATTGATCTATCTATTGAGGCCTTGTCCACGGAGATCAAGAGTCTATACTCATTAAATCTGTCGAATCTATCGCTAGGACTGAATTTCTTTGGAGGTGCTTCGCGAAGACACTCAGCTCAGAATCTTTTGCTTCGATTTTAGCCAATGGAGTCCATGAGTTGTCATGCTCCAGACGGTAGGATCCTCTGAATGTTTGTGATGGTCCTGTACTGCCCCATTCCTGAAACAAACATTATGGTGTTCAAATAAATAATCTAAATTGAAGAAAAGCGATTCTTTTGGCGTTTGTTTTTCTAATTAGATAATTCTCTACACCTTCTCAACGCATCATTCATCCGTGTGCTTATTTAACATTAAAAAATCGTGCTTCAATTTTTTTTAACCCCACAATTTTTGCTGGAAGAATGATCTTGATATGCATGAATCCATCGAAAAGCATTTCCTTTTTTCTAAAATTCTGTTCATTCACTGGATCACTGAGAATTGTGAGAAGCAATTAGCACCGTAGGATAATACTTTGTCTTATTTAAAATTGATTTTTACTGTTGTTATTTGTGTATGATTCAAAAGTTATTCATGATTCAAAAATCAAGCAACGACGAATGAAAATGAACGTTTGATAAATTCAAGGATCATTTTTTTTAGCAATTCCAATGGAAAGATTTTTTTCCTCATAATTTGCAAACTACTGTGAATTAGATTCACAAAAAAAATGACTGGAGGTCGTATTCAGAAAGTGAATTTCTTGGATTTACCTCTGGACTTAACATTGAGCAATAAGTTTGTCCCGAAGGTTTCTCATAAAAGTGATAGATCCTTCCGGGTTGTTTAACGAAATTACAAGCCGCATGATGTAACATATGTCCCTCTTTAGATTCTTGTAGAACTTTTTGTGCTTGCATGTGCAAGAATCTCATCTGCTCTGCTATCACATGGAGTTTGTTTTGTGCATTTGCTTGAATGTAGTCATCAGCCTAAACAAAAAAAAAACAAAAATCAGACGATATTCACATAATATGATATCCAGTGAATTCATTCCAGAATAATTTCATCCGAAATACGTGAAGAAGTACGAAAATATGTAGTCCAAGTGGAACATTCATCGGATCAGCTGGGTGTCAAACTCTGCTGTTGTTATCTTAAGTGCGTAAACAATGTTTTTCGTAACACATCCCGTTTTTTGTGGTACCTACTGGGTGTTCTGCTTGGAGCGGTGGGAAGGCAAGATGATTGTTTTTGATCACGCATTTTTTTATATAACGCAAAAGGACAGCAAGTGTAAAGTGCTTTTGTAAAGTTCAGTGGTCATGGAAAATAAATTGTGAGTTCGTAGAATGAAAGAAAAACCGTTTTTGGCGAAGGATTCTGTCATAATCAACAGCTGTTTTTTACCTTTTGAATTTCCATTGCTAATTGAACTAGATCTTGTGTAGATGATTTTGTTGCTCTGTGAGGATTGACTAGCTCCACACCTCTGGGGAACAGGTTAGGTTCCACGAGAGCAACTGAAATTCATTGGCAAATGATCCATTAAAATCCATAAAGAATATTGACAATTCATCCCAACAATTGACAATTTTGAATTAGAAAAATAAATGCACATCTTGATGAAAGCATGAATGCAAACTCCACTTGTCAGTAGATTCTCGTACCTTTGTTAGGAGTTCCATCTGCGATGTCCATGGTTGAACAGCCTCGTTTCATATTAGATGAAGTTTCTGTGATGCAAGTAATTATCTAATAAAAATATAGACGAGTCAAGTAAAAATAAATCAAGTGATTCTGGGAATTTTGCATTCAGCGGACGGGCCCTAGCTTCGATTGGGAAAGTGCAGTGGGAGCTCTTACGGACATACTCGAATGCCTCCGAGAAACAGAGGAACGGACTAAAACGAAATGTAAACACAAGCTCAACATTCGACTCTAACCTCTAACAGTGAAGTTGAAACGTGACTCAATCCATTATTGACTTGAGTTTATTGTTACATTAATTTAGAAAATGTGGAACGAAATTTTAGAGAGCATTGATGAGTTAAAATTCGGATTTTTACTGGCGATGGTGGCCGGCTATGGCTTTTACAAATTTGCTACGAAGAAGACCGCTGAGGATACTGATGATAGCTTGGTAAGACACGGGATAACAGTATAAATTCAATATTACGGATTTTTTCTAAAATATTTTGGCATTGCATACACCAAACAGTCTGAACAGTGTTTTGTTAATTAATCAATTGATCGGCTTGGGATTGCTTTGGATCATCCTTTGCAGTTCTTGGTCCTTGCAATACGTCGAGTCACTTTTCATATACATTTTGATAGCCCATTGGAAAGAGAACCGAAAAATATTCCATCAGACCCATTTCGATCTCCAATTTATGCTACCATTTCTTCTTTTTGTTTTTTCATCTTGAAACTCTTGGACTAATATTTTTGTGATGAATCAGACCTAGAGTTAATCCTGGGCTCACTCCGCCGGGGTTCATCTGATCCGGATTGTTCCGAGAATGCATTAAAAATTTCAATATTTCTATTGGCAAACCTTTTCAAACAAAATACAAACAGATCATTGAGGAAAACAACTTTTTGACCTGATGACGAAAATTATTATTTTCATATAAAATAATAAAGAAAACTTACGCATTTGTAATATAAAATGTGATTCCATTGACTTTTGACGACAGAATTCACATTATTAGGTGCTGGAGGCGATTTGGAGAACCCACTTTAATTTCAATAATATTCGTTTCAGGTAATTGATGAAGGTTCTGATGAATACAAGATGGTGTTGGTAGTGAGAAATGACTTGAAAATGGGGAAAGGAAAGGTAGCAGCTCAGTGTGCTCATGCTGCAGTAGCTGGATTCGAAGCTGTTCTCAAACATCCAAAACTTTTGCAGGAGTGGACTGAGAAGGGACATAAGAAAGTTACTGTCAAGGTAATGTGCATTATTATAAATTATTTCACCGACTGATTCACAGTCCCCAGTCGATAGTTCTTGTCAAGAATTCCAAAATGGAACGTGGGGCTTGGGATCTTCAGTGTCGTTTCTAAAGTTCTTTGAAGACGGATTTTTATTGACAAGATATTTATTTCTGTGTTAAACTGCAGTTTTAGAAATTTACAAGAGTTAGGAACATGAAAAAATAGACTCAATTGTTAAAGAAGTAAAGAATACGAGTTCTCAATTTGCCTAACGCAGGTCGGAAACAACATTTTCGGCCTACATGAATCAAAAGTGAGCATCGTATTCAACACTCGGGAGGAAAACCAAACAAGCATTCCACACGTGCTTACAATTTTTGTAATTTTGCACGTGAGGACGACTTGTCTACTTTTCCTCCCTAGGTGAGAAATATAATATTTTTTTTTCTATAGAAATAGTTGATGAATTCTCTCAATAAATTTTCGCAAAACATTAGAAACTTTGGCAAAACTTCTCAGGAGAAATCTCATCGGACCAACTTAATCCATTTGTATTCTGCGATCCTCAATTATGAATTTAATACCTTTGATTAACGTTAAATTTGTGAGAAATCTAACGAAGTTGAAAAAGAATAAAAATATGTGTAGAAGATCTTTCAGAGCCTACGGATTCCAAATGATCTCTTCGTAAGATGATTATTTCCGAAAAACTCAAATTCTTAAATCATTTATGATTTTAGTATCTATAATGCAACAATTTGAATTTCGCTAAAGAATTTTCCAATGATGAAAAAACCAGGAATCCGTTTTGTTACTCAGATAGTTCGTTCCACTAGTTCTTAAAAAAAAATAGCCTAATCCATTATAGAAGAGTAAATTACTCTTGATCGTCCAATAAATACCTCCCTCAAGGTACATAAATACATCAGAACATACGGAGTTCCCATCATAAACCACGTGTTTTCGACTGCGCTGTATCGAACCGGACCGTTCCCACGTCCAAATGTGCTTGGAGCGTTGAAAACAAATACTCTCAAAAATAGAACGTGTAATTTCGTTGTGCATATTCTCAATAAAATATCTTAAAGCAAGTGAAAATAGTGGAATAGAAAATGTTATTTGCCTTGAGGCGAGTCAACTGCCGATTGTGTGGAACCAGGAACACAGGAAAAGTCTTAGCGCAATTTAGAGGAGTACTAAATAACCTCAAAACGGGTGTTCACTCTGAAAAATGTAGCTCACACGTAGATCTGGCGATGCCAGAAAGTCACATTAAGAATTACTTACGAGCTATCACGAAGGCTTACGTCGATAAACAGCGGGATGAGGAGTTCACACATCTCGTACAGATCAGAGAAGTCATAAACATCCTGGAGAATCGCTTGAGGCTCGAAGAGAATATATCAAATTTGAATGAGCTTGCGGCAGAGGACGAGGAGATGAAGAAGCTTGGTTCTGAAGAGCGGCAAATGTACGTAGACCACTTGAATGAACTGGATAACGATCTTTTGGAGGCAATCCTGGAGAATTTAGGTCGTGACAGCTGCCGAAACATAGTTCTCGAGATAACGGCAGGTGTGGGGGGTTCAGAGGCGATGATTTTCGCCTCTGACCTCTTTGCTATGTACCAGAGTTACTGCGATCGTTTGGGATACTCTCAAGAGCTCATTGATATCAACACAGAGTCAGGAATGGGTGGCTTACGTTATGCAAGTCTCCTTATCTCTGGCGAACGAGCATTGGAAATTTTCAGACACGAGGGAGGTGTCCACAGAGTTCAGAGGGTTCCCTACACTGAAAAAAATGGGAGAATCCACACCAGTACAGTTGCAATTGTTGTTCTTCCCCAACTTACGGACATTGAAATCAATATTAAGGACAAAGATTTGAAGATCGAGACGAAAAAGGCGACTGGAGCTGGTGGACAACACGTCAACACCACTGACTCGGCTGTGAGAATCACTCACATTCCCACGGGTATCGCTGTTGAGGCACAAACAGATCGTTCGCAGATCCAGAATAGGAAAATTGCAATGATAAAACTCAGAGCAAAAATCTATAACCAACAGCTGAGTGAACAGAAGACGGAAACTGGATCTATGAGGAAGAAACAGAAGGGAATGGGCATGAGAAACGAGAAAATTAGGACCTACAATTATAATCAGGATCGAATAACTGATCATAGGATTGAGGATGGGACTCTCCATAATTTGAAGGGGTTTATGATGAATGGGGAGGGTCTGGAGGAACTTCAGGAGAAGCTGCAACGAAAACTACAGCTGAACATACTTCATGAAGCGATTAAGAAGTGGAATTGAAGAGACGGAATAATTAGGCTGTGAATTGTGCATCGAAATGATAAAAAGTGAATTATATTGAGGAGTGAGGCAATAAAGCAAATATAGACATTACTTTAAGACGTTTTTTTCGATAATTTTTTAGAGAAAAGTAACACATCCTGGAAGCATCCTTTGAAATTTATTTTTGCCATTGTTTCCCGTTATCCCCAAATTGCTTACCTTGTATACCCCATCTTTTGAACTATCCTCTGCCAAACTCAATTGTTGAAAAATCATTGCAAAAATTGCTCACGTGATTATTTTCAGAAGTGGCGGCTAAGCTGTTCACGGGATATTAAATAACAAAGAAGTCTGATGGGAGGAGACTGAGAATCCAGTGTTTGTTCTGTCTTTTCAATTTTTGCGTGTTCTTATTCTCTCGGGATAATTGTTGTCATTGTTGTTTTTTTTTAAATTTGATTCGTGGAATGATTTGATTTTTGATAAATTATCCGAAAGGAAGTTGTTTGGGATGCATTTCTCTAAAATCTAGGGATACAAAATGTGACACTGTAAGTTATTTTTTGCAATACCTGCCCAAAAAGTTCATTTTTCGGTACCGGTTTCCGTGCGTAAAGTGGTACTTTTCCGCACAGTGTGCGTAAAAGTCAGAAATCGTACGTAAAGCGAAGCTTTACAAAAGCGAATTTTGGCAGGTATTGCAAAATAGTATATTTCGTAACAAGTGAAAAAAAAATGGTTTTTGGCGAGCGGGAGGTTTATATCACGAGCCGAAGGCGAGTGATATAATCCTACGAGTCTTTTCACTCGTTACGAACAATATTTTTCATCTCAATGTGTCGGAAAAGCACTTTTCAGTCCCTCGACGCAAAGCAGAGACTAACTGAACAGTTACTTTTCCGACACAGCGTGATGAAATAGTATATTGTGCAACTAGTGCGTAAAGTAGCACTTTTTCGCACGAGCGCTAGGCGATCACACGAGGCGAAAAAGGCGATACGCACGTGTTGCACATTGAGGGGAAGTTTGTGGGCAAAGTGGTTTTTTGTGTGCGGAGTGCGGAAAAGGCAAGATCGCGTGTAAAGTGAAATTCGAGTGCGTAAAGCGAAGCTTTACGCACGAGTTTCACTTTATGCACGATTTCTGACTTTTACGTGCACTGTGCGGAAAAGTACCACTTTACGCACGGAAACCGGTACCGCAAAGTGAACTTTTTGGGCAGGTATTGCAAAAAATTAGGTGTGCAACATGTGCGTATCGCCTTTTCGCTTCGTGTGATCGCCTAGCACCCGTTCGAAAAAGTGCTACTTTACGCACTAGTTGCACAATATACTATTATTTATTTTTAACGCTCTTCGTCAGGGGGGGGCTGTGATTAGCCATTGATTGAGACCCTTCAGCCTCTTTATTATATATTTATAGTGAAACCAAGCTCATGCGTCCTCTATATCCTTATGTCTCTGATTTTTTAAACTGGTTTTCATTCTTAGGTGGACAGCGAACAAGAGTTAGACCAGATAAATAAAGCAGCGAGGGCAGCAGGTTTGATTGCAATAACAATTCGCGACGCAGGTCGCACGCAGATCGCACCTGGTTCCAAAACCGTATGCTGCGTGGGTCCAGGTCCTGATAGAGTAATCGATCAAGTAACTGGCCATTTGAAATTATACTGAGACAGAGAATAAAATATTCTGCAATTTTTCTAATCAATGAAGATCGTTTATTTCGTTATTTCATTATAAATATGTTATCAATTAAAGTTTGGAGTCCTTCATAGATATATACTGTATTTGCGATCAATCTTCTATGTTTCATTGGACGGATACACAATTTTTTAAATTAATCAACTTCACTCTTCTTGGCAAGAATCACAATTTGGGAGGGATCACCGTTGTCGAAATATTTCGCCCCTTTTTCACACGTTTGTAGATTAGGTTTCAGTGCGGAAGTGATGACACGAGATATTAAAAAAATATTTGTAAATTTTAATGTGAACATCTCGGGAATCCAGGGATTCGCATTGGATTCGTCAAAGAAATGATGTGAAGAAACCACTTTAACACCGGGTCTTGTGTGACAATCAATATTCTCATTCTACTAAGATTACAATCTATCCTTTTTTTCAATAGATGTGAACACTTTTTTTCTATGTCAATACCTCACAGATAATGCTCGAGTGTTTCGTGAACAAATTTCATAATTTATTTATGCATGAGAAATTAATTTTTTTGAGTGTTATTTTAGATCGCTTTGATCCGATGAGAATATACTGCGTTGATGACTAAGACTTTAAATGGTTAGGCTTTATCATGTGAGGCAACGAACTTACTCATTGGGCCAAGCGATCGGACATGAGCAAGAAATGTTTGAAATTATATTAATATCTTGCAAAAAATAATGTAAATAATACTTATAAGGACGAGATTTTCCCCATTTTTCTGCTGCAATGTGGTTAGACAATTCAAAAATTGAAAATATTTTTTAAAAACTGTGGATTGCGCTCCTTTAATTTGTCTCAAATTTCTCGACCTATTAAATCATCCATAGTCATCACTTCAATAGTTTAAAAAAAAACTCTCACGGCAAATTATCTAAAAAAATATTAAGGGTATCAGACAGGCGGAGGTGGTGCTTTCCGATGAATCTTGTTGGAGCTAGTCGCACTACATTGACTCTCAGCGATAGATCTCCCATCAGCTTCGTCCCTCCTGCACAATTCCGGCTCATTTTGCAACCAATTCTGGGTCTGGCTCGTCTCCGATCTCGATAACTGTCTCTGCTCGCTCTCCGTGACATTTCCAACTTCCTCGAGTAGTTTAGAGAGTGACGGGGCCAATCCAAGACCCAGATTTCGTTCATGATAAACATCGGAAATTGTCGGTGTCAGTTCCCTCGTCAAGCCTGTCAGAGAATTTCCCAAATTTCTCATCTGTGGCATTCCCTCGTTTCCGGTGGAGGAATCAGCTTGGGCCAGCTCCTCATTACTTCCTGGGAGTCTCAATTTTCTTGCAGCACTTGTACCTAGCTCGGTTCGCACACTCAGACGCTCCAAAACGGTTGGAGGAATTGGGGGAAGTGGTTGCCTCCTGAGAACTGTATTGTGACCGTTCTCCCAGTCCGTTACTGAACTACTTGAGCTCGAGTCTGGACGAACCGCCTGATCCTGGTATAAAGTCCGTATTCGCGCCTGATGGTTGAGGGTCAAGGCTACTGGAGGGCTGGGAGTGAATGCTGCGTCTGATTCTCCTGAAGAGGAATTTGAAAAATTGAAAAGTTGATAATGCATCATTTGGGGGCAGCTAATTTGGAGATTGGCATTTGTGAAGGTCGGCATTAAAAGTGACCATTTTTGTGGTAATAGAGTTATGTATATTTGGATAAGCATCATTTGGTTCTTCAAATTTCAAGATTATAAATGGTTCTGATAGCTTAAGAAATTGCAAAACGTAGAAAACTCGTGAAATTATTTTCGCGGAGGGAGCGGTATTATCTTTTTTTAAACTATCTCCATCAGAACCCGTGGATAAGGTTTCTTTGTTCATTTAAATGCTCGATTTTTACTTCCTTAAACATTTGCAACTGTCAATTTTCACCACAAGTATTATATTTATAAAATAGCATATTGTGCAACTAGTGCGTAAAGTAGCACTTTTTCGCACGAGTTGTGCATCGCTTGCACGAGTGGCCGGCGAAGCCGGCGACGAGTGCTACGCGATCACACGAGGCGAAAAAGGCGATACGCACGTGTTGCACACCTAATTTCCTGTCCTCACGTATACCCTTTCGGGCTTTTACGTATTTACCCTCCCCACCCCCCACCCCAGCGAAGCTTTACGCACGAGTTTCACTTTACGCACGATTTCTGACTTTTACGCACACTGTGCGGAAAAGTACCACTTTACGCACGAAAAATGGTACCGAAAAGTGAACTTTTTGGGCAGGTATTGCAAAAATTTATTTTGTTCACTCCCATACCGTCTCATTTTTTTTTACGGAATATGCGCTTCCCCATTCCAACCCCTCTACCCGCGTTCGCCAAGGGTCAAGGAAAAACCTCACTTGGAGGGGGAAATTTTAGTCTGTCGTCTCTTTTACGAGACTTTCGCTCGACAATGAAAACGAGAAATCAGAAGAGTCAGAAAATTTGTGCAGTGGCTGGGAAGCGAACCCAGGATCCTCGCCACGCTCGTCTCATGCTCTAACGACTCGGTCAATGCCATCACAGCCCGAGTATTATATTATTGATGAAGAAACAACGAAAATTTTCATATTTCAAGGACATCCCTTACATAATATAATATAGTTGAAACGTTTACCTCCTTCATTTGGATAAGTCTGACGAGCTATTGGAGCACAAGGCGGTTCAGTCGTCTTTCCATCAGGCTCCCCACGATGTCTGACGTAAGACGCAAAAGCTCCACCCAATCTTGGGCGGTCCAGGAGACTATTCTTCTCTGATTGTTGTACAGATGCTAAACTCTCCATTGAACTTCCTGAATCGAGGCTAAGGCTCTTCGGTGCTTCTTGCGTGTCTGCAAAATCAGTTGAAATTAGTTCTGCGAAGCGAGAAAAGCTTGAGCAGATGAATTATTTATAGTGGTATTACCAAATAAAGCAAGTAACGCCTGGAGTGCAAATTGCACCGCCCGCCTCGACGCCTGTTTTCCGGTTCTGAGAGTTACCTCTGCCTGTCCCACCTCCATTAAATCCATTCCTAAACTTGCGAATAACTCGTGGGAGCCAGAGGCTCTCCAGACTCGAACAGGAAGTGACACTTCTTGACCTTCTGTTGCACTTCCTGCTTTCCTCATCGCAGTTATTACATCTTCAGCAACTTCTGGAGCCTGGAAGAGTCGTAGAAGTATTAGAGGAGGCGATGCTGAGTGATTAATTGAGAAATTTTTATGAGAAATGCAGGTAAATCTTAATTTTATCTTTCAATTTGTAATGGAAGTGATAGGGTGTAAAAATAACATTGCAAATCATTTTTTAAAAAGAAAAATTCGTCGAATGCAAAAATAAATCTCAAGACTTTTTTGTTCTAAATTTGTTGATCTTGGGGTAATTGTTAAAACGTCGCTGGGCGCTTGTTGTAGTTTGTTTTTTGTTGAATGTCCAGAACAAATCGATAATTTTCCGACTGATTGACGAACATATGAATTCAATATTTCGAGCAATTGAAAAAGATCAGTCGTAGGATTTATTGAAATGAAATGAATAATCTTATACACAAGCTTGTATGGGATTTGTTGCCAACGATAATTTGTCTAATGAAAAATAGCCACTGGAGGTGGAAAATTTGGAGAGCTTATACATGAATTCAGTGAAATATAATTTATTTTATAAAAAGAAAGAAAAAAGAGAGAAAAAATGTGAGCCTATATTATATTATTGTTCATAATAAATAATTGAGCATACCTGAAGAAGTCGAACTAGCGCATGAAGAGAAGCTGGTCCCAGTCCCAACAGAGCCTGCAGACTCGCACTACATCTGGTGAGTCTCTCCTCGGGATCACTCTGAGGGAAAAATACTGAAGACGGGATACCGTTGCCTGCCGGCTCGAACCTGAACCCGACCGACATCAGGAGCTCTTTCCAACCCGTTGCGGGGCCAACTTTATTTTCAATACTCCTCTGAGTCGTGTACATTGCGTTTTTCTGGCCACGATGAATTCTTTGCAGAGATTTCTCTACCAAGTGGAGCGTTACTCTCAGAGCGTCACGAGACTGGTCGGGACCACTGCGGAGGAGCTCCGCAAGTGCCTGACCCATCAATGCAACCTGGAGAACGGGAGAAAATTTTTTGTAATCATTATGATTGAGACGTGGCACAATTTGTTTGCATAGAGACAAAACTTTATTTTTCAAAACTGAATTACTGATTGAAAAAAAATTCATTATATAGTCCTCGAGGGACAAAATACTAGAATAATAGAATTTTCATATTTGTTGTTTGACGACAATATAAAAATGAAAGTAAAGTGCATGTTAACACTTTTTGTTTTACATTTAATGTATCTTCTTCATTAACTTGACGTTAAAAGCAAAAATCATGCTTTCAATATATTAAATGTTGAAGTTGAAGTTGCTTCATTCTCATTTTTTTAATACAAAGAAATTTTAAATCCTAAAAATAATTACTTTATTGGACAATCGAGCATCTCCACCAATAAGTAGCCATCCAGCCCAGTTAGCAGGATGTGCGAAATGTCTGGTATGCTGCACAGTCTGCATGGCTTCAGCGAGAGCCCTGGAGGCCCGCGCTCCCTGTAAAAGAGCACTATAAAAGGCTCTCAGTAAAATACTACCAGCCGTCGATGGCACAGGCCACATGGCTACAAGGACACATTGCGCTCCAGCATTTAGCAGACTTTTCGTCAGTGCCTGGACCCCCTCAGGGGTAACGTTCGACGTATCGTCGTTGCTCCAGCAGTGTCCACTGGAAAGCACGACTAGACGTGCAGTCAGTCTTAATCTCGTGATATCGGATGAGGATATTAGATAGTCTGGAGGGTCCGAGGATTCCTCGTTCTGGTCGGGGGTCAGAGCGAGAGAGGACGGGCTCCACAGAATTGGAGTTGTCAAGTGGACGCATTCAGCATCTGGGAGGGATCGGTATACCGATGATTTTGTTGCTTCAGCACCTGAAAACATGAATACATTGATCATATTTGTTTCATATTGCGATTTTTCGATCGATTTTCAAACGATGAGCCTCAAAACATATTTTTAATTGCATCGAAACACTTGAATGGAAACATAAATAAATGTCTCACGAAAGGGTGTCATAACCTCTGAAATTGAGAAGTTTTTAGAAATTTTTAGAGAGCTATAGAATCTTTTGGACTCTTCTAGAATGCAGGTTCAAAGTCGTTGATCAACCCTTACCAGTCAACGGTCGAGTCTCCAGCAGTTCCGCGACAATGGCCGCCTCAGTCTCCGCGGAGCTAGCACTCTCTGGCCATCCATTCTCTTCCCTGAGCTCCTCCGGCAAAATAGGATTCCCCACAACTAACGCAGCAACAGTCGCCCCGCCCTCAGGCATCGGTGTTCTCGCTCTCCTCCGCAATGCAGCCAACGAGGGTACTACCAGCAGCGAGAACCTCTCGCAGAGATAATCCTCGCCAGGTCCGGACTGCAGAGCCGGCAACGGTGCTAGATAAAGTGCCTTCTCCACGACCAGAATCAATTCTTTCCTGACGGGAGGTAGTAGATCCTCAAAAGGTCCAAGGAGCAGGTCATAAAGCGCCTGAACACACTCAGGAGCCTGCCAGACTGGTCCCTTACCTCCGCGTCCCCACCTAGCACTCCCAGCCCTCGAAGAAGCAGATCCAACACTGAACAGCGAACTCAGACTGTAAGAACTGGCGTTCAGATGTCCCCTCATGGGAATCTTCGTGCTCTCATCAACAATCTCCGACGACTCTCCCAACAAAGCCTCTCTCGCCTGAATAACTTGCTTCTCAAGATTCACTCCATCCTCCAACATTGTCGAATGAAACCTCAGTAATCCCCTGCCTGGAGCAAGACACCAGGCATGTAGCTCCCCCTCGACTTCACTATAATACAATACGATACCCCTCTGCCTGTCCACAATCTCAGAATAATGAGTTGCATCTTCAATATGATTGATTGACTGATAACTCTTCGTCCTCCTGGACCTTTCTGCCCAATTCAACGCCTCCTCCGCCCTATTGAGTCCCACCAAGACCTTCTGTAGAGTCCCATAAGTCTCATTCAGTAATCCCGCATGGCCCCCCTGAATCTGCACAGCCCCATCCAGAGATTCAAGAAGATTGGCAGCTTTCTCCAGCTGGTCAACGGCCACAGAAGGTTCCCCAGCCTGCCAGTGGACAAGTCCCAGTCTATGCCGGAGCTTGGCGACTTCCTCACGCCTGCCAAGCCCCTCAGACAATGACAACCCAGACTGCAGGTAACTGAGAGCTCTGGCAAGGTCTCCCCGGAGATGGTGTAGCCTCCCCAATGATGAAAAGGCTGCCGCTCGCGCGGCCTGGTCTCCAGCAGCTGCAGCCAGACTCAAAGACTGCTCCTGCAATCTGATTGCTTCGTCAATCTGTCCCAGAGCCTCCTCAGTGGCTCCCAGATTGGCACATGCTCGCGCCTGCAGACCAGCAGCATCCAGCTCTTCAGCGATGGTCAGCTCCAACTGATGATGCTTTAAGGCACTAGTTGGGTCGTTCATCAATAGATGAACGGCACCCAGACCACTGGCGGCCTCAGCCTCTCCTGCTTTGTCCCCGAGACCTCTGGCCAGCGCCAGCTGATGTGTCAAACAGCTAACAGCCTGCTCGTGGTTCCCCAGGGCTGCGTGAATCCGGCCTAGATCCCCATAAGCCGCTCCCCTCGATTCTGTACTATCCACCTCATGTGCAGCAACCAAGCGCTTCTCAAAACACACTAAGGCCTCGCCAAGGTTTCCGGAGGCCTCTCGAGCCCGCCCAAGGCCTCTGTAAGCCCTCTCCTGATCCCTGACACTCCTCAATTTCACAGCAGCTGCCAACTGCTGCTCGTGACACTTGATAGCCTCCTCGGGATCTCCCAGGGCCTCGTAGCAGTCTCCAAGGTTTCCGAGAGCTCTGGCCTTATCCAGGAGGGCTGTAGCTGTGGTCAAAGGCTCAAGAGTCGCCAGCTGCTGCTCGAAATAACCAATGGCGTCCTCGTAGTGCGCCATATTTAGTCGAGCGATGCCCAGGTTGCCAAGGGCCTGTGCCTCCACTCCGGAATCTCCAAGCTCCCTAGCTCTGTCTAACTGCTCCTGATAACACTTGACGGCGTGGGTATACTGACCCAAGTCCATGTGAACAGCCCCGAGGTTCCCGTGGGCTCGACACTCCCCGCGAAGGTCACCAGATTCCTGCCTAAGAGTTAATTCCTGCGTATGAAACCCCAGAGATTTGTCTAGATTTCGAGTGGTCCGGTGGGCGATCCCCAGGGCTCCGTATGCAGCCGCCTCCAGAGAGCGATCCGCCGACTGTCGAGCGAGGTTCAGCTGGCGCTGGTGCATCTTGACTGCCTCTTCAATCTCTCCGAGACGAAGGAGGCAGTCGCCGATGTTTCCCAGGGCTCGGAATTTACCCGCCAGGTGTTTCATCATGTGGGCTATTGCGAGGTAATATTTCTGGCATTCTAAGGCTGTGTCTAGGTTGCCCAAGGCGAGGTGAGCCAGACCGAGATTGCAATAGGCTCGACCCATTCCCGATTTGTCCTGGAGGTCTTTGGCCAGGGCTAGGTCTTGGTCGTAATAGCGAACTGCTTCTCGATGATTGCCCAGGCAATAGTGGGCATAACCGAGGAAGTGGCAAGCTTTGCCCTCGCCCTCTACATCGTGAAGCTCTTGAGAGAGCATCAGGTAGTTTTCGTAGTAGGGGACTGCCTCTTCGAAACGACCGCGGGACGACAAGCAGTTGGCCAGGTTGAGGAGTGCGCAGGCCTCGCCTGCTGCGTCCTTGAGCTCGCGGGCTATGGAGAGGTGAGCGCGGTAGTGGCGCAAGGCTGTTTCATGACCTTGGACGGCTTGGTAGGCTACCGCTAAGTTACCGTGCGTCGAGGCTTCCGAGCTGCGGTCGTTCACCTCTTTGGAGATGGTCAACTCTTGTTTGTGGTATTTTATTGCCTGCTCGTAGTAGCCCATCGCGTTGTAAGCATTTCCGATGTTGCCGTAGGCCTTGCCCATACCTGCTCGATCACCGAGGGACCTGAGGGTGAGGGGGGCTCATTAAAATTTATTGAAATTTAGAACGGAAAAGTTTCCCAACGCCTCGTTTCGATTGTTTATTTTTTATTAACCACCTAATAAATTTTTCGTGCGCGGCACCTGTTTTCCAGGTCCCACATCACGAACTAGTACATTTCATGCTCGAGTCTTGAACCACCTAATAATTTTTTCGTGACGCGCAGCGCCACGTAATTGGCGTTTTTCAAGTCCCACATCACGAAAAATAATATATAATAATATCCAAGCCTCGCCATGGAAAACATATCAGCCTCCCCCACGTGCTTGCCATTGCAAATTTGCACGTGGAAGACGATGATCTGTTTTCAAGGCTCGGGCATGAAATGTACTATTCTTCAACTCTGTCCATGAAAAACGCAGACATTTTGATCAAGGGTTGGCGGTTCCATGGCGGAGAACTGTCAGTTTTTATTTTTCTTATTGATATAAAAAAAATTCACGCAATCTTTTAAAAACTAAATTCGAAAAATAACCGTTGACAGCCCGTCGGTATGACGCCCTCAATCCTTGGTCAACATTTCAGTAATTTTCGTTAGATGACATCGAATAAAAATGGTCTGAAATATCATCCTATTGCGTCTAGTCCTTATGCGTCACGTCAATTGGAAGAGAATTATAAAATAGATGAAAAATCTTATTCAAAGACTCTAAACAGTTTGTCGATAGATAAAAACTCAATAATTCCGAATTTTTGGAGTTGTTTCGAGGATTTAGTCCAAGATGGTATCTAAATTGTCTACGGTACAAGAAACCAATGACTGACCTCGCTATTCCCAGATGCGCCTGATGGAGTTTCAACGCTGCATCATGTTCCCCCAGGAGTTGATAAACAATCCCCAAATTACTGCAGGCCCTTCCCTCAGCCACTTTGTCCTTCGTCGAGAGTGCAACATCAAGTTGTCTCTGGTGCCATAATTTCGCCTGCTGCAGATCCCCAGCACATCTGGCGGCATGTCCCAGTCCAGCATAAGCTCTAGTCTCGATCGCTCTGTCGCCCAACTCCTGCGCGATCTTCAGGACATTTTCGTGATAAGCCATGGCTTGGGAGAAATTTCGCCTGTAATGATGTGAGGATCCCAAGTTGCTGAATGCCCTGGCCTCTTCCACTCTGTCCCCCAGTCGTCTGGCGATCCTCAGGTGCTGTGTGTGACAGTCCACAGCGCTCTCGAACTCACCCATTGCCAGATAAACAGCCCCGACGTTGCCGATTTCTCTGGCCTCTTGAAGACGATCACCCATTTGTTTTACGAGCTGCACACACTGCTTGTGCGATGCTAGGGCATTCGGGAGGTCTCCAATAGCCGTATAAACGTGACCAAGACTTGTCAGGGCTGATGCAGCTGCTTGAGCGTCTTTGCACTTCATGGCGAGAACCAACTGGTACCTGGCAACAGCAAGTTCTAGCTATTAGTTTCTTCACGAGTTTCAGGGATTTCTACATTTTTTAGCGCCAAAAGTTTTTCAGAAAAAAAATCGCCAGTCGTTTTTAATATTTTTTTTATGCATATAAATTGTAGGCAAAGAACATCAAGACATTAGCATTTCCATATGAGATCAAGCTTTCGTAAAATTTTTAGAGCGATTAGAGTTATTTTCAGCGACTTCTAATTTTCAAAAATTAGCATTTTTTGAAGGTACATTTCGGTCTTTAGAAAAAGGTGAAATAATGAAATGAAAAAATTAGGAATTAACTTTTCGTCTCCACATATTTGGAGATAATTTGCAAAGCATTCGTAAAATCCTTTTTTTTCCCTTTGATCTACGCTTATTCGAAAACTTTATTTTTTTTCTCTGAAATTTTAGGGGAAAATTGAGGACATTACTAATATTTCCACCGAAGGACAATTATTATTTGACAATTGTTGCCTGTTGAATTAATCACTTTCGTTTTCTTCGGATTAATTTATTGAAAAAAATCGTAAAGAATATGCTTTTCACGTTCATTGTGATTTTATTCTAGAATTTTATTTTATTCTTGACTCCCCCGTGACAAAAATATACATCACATTATTTTGATTTCCACTTTTCTTAATGAAAAAACGTAAAAAATCAATAAAGATTTGGTCAAGAGTATGTCCAACCCACACAGCTTTAAACAAAATATTAAGAGCGAGTCATAAAAAAGTGGGTTACTCAGCTGTGCATTCATTAACGGAAGAACATCAATTAGTTAAGATGTAAATGTCAACGTTTCATCTTCGTTCGACGCCCTCATTAAAACAAGCCCACTTAATGATAACGCCTTCAAAAGAAGCCGAAAGGTCGATATTCACATCATAATTAATCAATGGTCTCCAATTAATGACAAAAAAGCTTAATGCACCACCTGCGGAATTATGTCGCCGTCAAAGTAACTACAATTTTAATGAGAAGAGGATAAAATTTTTTAGTTATTAACAAATTTCCTTTTACTTGTATACCCTTTCAGTTTTTTACGATTTTGTCCTCATCCCTCGTCCCGCCCTCGGCCAAGAAAAAAAACTCATCTTGAGGAGAAAAGCTTCACCAAGTATGGTCGCCACTTTTACGAGACTTCTACTCGACAATGAAATCGAGAAATCATGAGCGTCAGAAAATTGGTTCAGCGACCGGAAAGTGAACCCGGGATCCTCGCCACACCAGTCTGACGTTCTAACCACTCATCCATTGCCGTCAGTAATTTACAATATTTCCAAGAAAATAAGTTCTACAAATACCGCTCAAGTTGCACTCATCCTTCGCGAACCGACCACCGTTATCTACCGATTACAAGTATGGAAAGTAATACAAATATTGATGAATAACAAAAGCAATGCCCGGTAATCTGCGCTGATTGATATTGCTAAAATAATTGCGCTCAGCAATTATCCAATAACAAGAACTTTCCACTAAAAATCGTGGAAACAACTCAACTTTCTTTATTCAGTCTAAAAATATATCCAAAAATTGAAATAAAAAAGTAAAAAAAAATATTCAAAATCAATTTCAATTTCCAATTGATTTATTCAAATTTTAATGGATTAAAATTAATTCACTTTCATTCATTACTCTTGAATTGACCTTTTGTTTAGGGGAGGCGGGATCCAGAGAACTATATATAATTATCATTCCCTTTCTTTTTTTTTAATTATTAATTTATTTTTTATTTATTAGTAGATATTTCTTAATCCCTAGCGGTTTGCAAAAAATACGTATAAAATTCCGGATCGTGTCCTCATTGCTTTACTAACAAAAGGTAGAGAGTCCTAGTGGTTTAATAAAAATTTGAAAAAAAATCGAACTTTTTCAAATTTTCCGCTTACCTATGAGCTGTCAGAGCTTCTTTATACGTTCCTTTGCTGAAATAAGCTGACCCCAGATTTCCATGAGCTCTGCACTCTCCCTGAGTGTCCCCCAATGACCTGGCCACCCCCAGATCCTGCTGCATGTAGCTAATGGCCTTGTCCAGGGAGTTTAGAGCCCAGTAGGCGCTCGATAAGGCCGAGAACACCGATCCCCGGAGTTTTAAGCTACAGGTACCGATGGCCAGAGCTGCTTCTAGCACTCCTGCAGCTGCTTTGTACTGTCCAGCGCCTAATAATTCCTGACCGACGACGGAGATCACTACGAAGGGGGATTCGTCGAGTTTCATTGCTCGGAGCTGCTGGAACGTGGGCTCCAGCGTTGGCCGGAGGGGAGACTTCAGGGAGGCCTCCACGAGCCCGGAGAGCAGCTGAGAGTTCAGAGGATCTCGAGCTAATCCTGTTGCAAAGGCTACCAGAGCCTCTCCGTGACGGCCCAGGCACTGGAGAGCCACTCCCTGGCGATAGTAGGCCTGGAAGAAAAAGATCTCGTGAGGGGGTATCACGCGCTTAAAAAGGGTCAATATTCATATGAATTGTAACTGGAAATCGCAGGAATTGTTCTTTGCATCTCTTCCCTTGTTTTGTCTTCTCTTAATCGTTTTTCTAATGACCCTTACAATCTCTGCTTGCAATCTCATATTTTTGCTCACATTATTTCGCTTCAATTGTTGCCAAGAAAATTTTTCTTTAAATTTTTTCAAACCACTTGTTGAGAAGAAATTTGAGGAAGGTTGAGAAAAATTTTATAAGGAATTTCGTGGGCATTTTCACTATTTTTTAAAAATGTTTATGAATCAAAAATTAAATACAAATTTTGGTGCTTGTGATAGCGAATTCCATTGAGTTTCATTGGAGTATGTTTGAAAATTTAAAGCACTACACTCTCTAAAAATTGCCCGCCGGTTGACTAACCGAAATCAATAAAAAAATAACACAATCAACTAGCCGAAATAACCACTCCACCATTGAGATGTAATCGAGCAAAAAAAGTGGAAAGCTTTTGGGATCGTAATATACCTTGGGCCACTGGGGGAGGATTTCTGTGGCGCGCACGGCATCTTGAAGGGCCAGTGCGAACAGGCCCATCTTGAGACGTGCTGCTGATCGGTTGGAGTACAGGACATGGCTGAGTGGATCCAGTGCGAGGGCCTCAGTGTATAAATTTGCAGCCAGAGCGTAATCACCATTCTGACAGGCTGCATTGCTCTTCTTCACTGTTTCTAGAAATAGGGCCCTCGATCCTGCGGCCAGGGCCGACGTACCTTCGGGCTCCACCTATTTTTAATCATTAGCAACAGTATCTGTTGTGAAATGATGGAGGGAAATGAGTTGAAGATTCATGTTCAGATTATTTTTTAAGCATAAAAAATAGTGTTTAACATTTTCTTTCAGCATTGCAGATATCAATACATTGGAAAAATATTTAACATTCCTTTCCATGTCATTGATTTCAAAATATATTTACGAGGAAATTATTGATATTTCAGATGCTCTTCGTGGAAAGGAGATGACTTTCACTGCTGATTTATTCAATTGAGTATTCCATTCTCTCATTAATGAGTCATTTTATAAAAATAATTGCGATGGAGTGTTTGTGGAAGTTTTTTGGGAACAACAGAAGATTAGAAAATCAATTATTTTCAGACAATTTTGTGAATCGCCGAGGCAAAGTTTGCTACATAATTTCATTTCATCGCAGTCCCCATATTCTATTTATTTAGGGAGATACTCATGAAAATACTGTGAAGAATTTTTATTTATTTTCTTCTATTACTCATTCATTCGATTATTCCATTGTCTTCTAGTGAGTTCTAACGAATTCTAATCAGTCACGGTGGTTGAATAGCCCAAAAACAGCCCTCCTCTTCCAACTAAATCAGAGATATTTTTATATTCTACGTCAACTTCCACTTTTAAATCTCTTTGAAATTTCTTAGAAATTAATTGTGAAAACGACGACTAAGAAATCTACCACTGTTTCGGTGGATTATTGTTTATCAATTCGCAAAATTTTATTGGTATGAACCGATTTTCCAATTTTTAACTTCCCAACAGGAAGTTATTTTATACGATTTTAAGAGAGTTAGAAAAAAGGCACTTAAGTGAAGGTATGATGACGTTTTGTGAGTCATTAAACAATCATACAACTCAAAAACGCAGTATTAAAAATTGGTTAATAAAAATATATTCTTCTTCTACTTTGGCTTTTTTCTCAACATTCTCAAATACGTAATTTTTTTTGTCTCCAACACTAAGAAATAAAAAAAAATCTTATCAATTTTGATTATACATTTTAGAATTGTCTACACAAAAAGGTATTATTTAAATAAATGTTATAGAATATTTTTCTGATTTATTATAAGTATCAATGTTTTCCTATTTTTTCTCAAAATATCAATTCGTGACATTACAACCTTTGCGAAAAGATTGCGAAATCGAATGTTTGTGAAGGAAGAGATTTTATTACACTCGAAATTTCCCACAGAAAAGGGCCTTGCGACATTAAGATCATCATAAAAATAACGGATACAATTTTACCTCGTCAGCTTACTTCTGATTCGTACCATGAATTATGGGATTATCTCATTAACGACTGATGCTAGGTAAATAATCAAGAGACCTTTTTTGTGCTCCATAAAATTCTCCACAAAAACCTCCTTTGATATCATCTTTCGAATCCTTTTACTCCCGCGATATCTCCCATATAATGGCAAAATAAAGGTACCCTTGCTTGACTCCTGATCAACAGGTGAACGTTAAAAATATTTCAAGAAGTGAAAGATTCATTGGAGAGTATTTTTAAGATAAGAAAATGAGGTGGAATGGGCCATTAAGCATCATAAGGAATGGCAAATTTTCTCAACTTTCTACGACATACATTGCAGAATTATGGAAAGATGAATAATAAAAAAATAATCGATCGATGTCGATTTCTTCCCTTCAAATATTAACATTCATTTCTCGTTTAATAGTTTCATCGAAGTATCTGATACAATTTCAAGGCAAAATCACATTTTATTGATTTTAGCTCTCATTTTTTGCCGATCCATTTTTTCTGTTAATTGATAAATTAATTACTCAATTGTCTAATTTACCTCAGAGATATCACGATGAGACATTGTTTAAGACGAGCCGGTTGCATCGTCTTTCATGAGCATCCTCCAGGTCCAGAGTGTAATTAAAAGAATCCAACACTTGTAACTGACAGTCCCTCGAAAATTTGATTTCCTGTCTTGTTTTTTTCCTCTCCCTCACTCACGTTTCTGCCCTTTTTTAAATTTATTCAGCCCCTTAACACGCAATGTTTCAATTTCCAGTACTTCACAGTGTCACAATAAATACGGGAAATGGCTGATTGAGAGTGAGAAGATGAATTTGATGTGGAGATTTGGCGAATTCTGGGGTAAGTAGTTGTTTTTCGATGGGTATGAAAGAAATTGGCTCGCTTAAAAAAGGAGAGAGGAAGGCGTCTTAGGGGGGCACCCACTGCATTCCTCAGGCACAGCCATCTTGGAATGTGACCCCGGGTCCCCCCTTCGGGGCCTCATTGGGTGAGAGAGTGGGGAGACGGGGCCTCAACCAGTCCCTCAAACGCTGCGAGGTTTCCGCTGGAGAAATTGAGGGAGGAAAGTCATTTGTAATTAACTCCGAACGTTATTTACGTTTTTGTGGGGTTTAGCCGCTTTCAGGGGCCCTTTGAGCAGCGGAAACGAGTGATAATGTATTATTTGGGAAGTTCGGGAGATCACAGAGTCGGTGGAGATCGATGAAGGAAATCTTGGGAATAAAGATGATGAGTAAGATTTCTGTCGAGATTAATTTAACACTTGTCGATTAGTGAATTTAGGATAGATAATCAGCACTTTTCATTCAGAATCCCAATGAAACCTTGATAAACTATTTGAACTATTATAAGTTGGTACATCTATCCTTCAGTTCTTCGTCGTACTGCCAATTCCAATTTTTTTGCACTCAAAAGTGTTGTATCTTGAAAAAAAAATGAAAAAAAAAATCTTACATAATTGACAACAATTTGATGAGTTAGCAACGAGACTGAAAAGCGGAAGAGACGAATTGAGAACTCCTGAGAAATTAATTTAGCAGTGCTTATTAAAACTTTCCGTTTTATCGAATATGGTTGACTTGAGAGTTTTTTAAAAAGAGGATGAAGATAAAATTGAATCACTTTGGAGACATTCACGAAGTAATATCCATATTTTCTGAAGTCAACTTTCCTTTCTGATCTTGTGATTCAAGTTGACTACTGAACTTTTATCCTTAAATTGCAAAGAAAATCGCTGAAGTATTATCCTCCGTCACATAATAATGAGGAAGGGATCCTGAGTATCACCAGTATCCCATAACACATGGTAAAAATCCCTGTGGTAAGCCACAGATGCTCGAGTACATAAGTATACTGCACTTTAATACCGTTGGAATTTGACTCTCACGTTACGTACGCCAGTGACTCGCTAAAATTCCCTTCATTTTTCCCTCGCGCTCATATCGCCAAGGTAAAGGTAATTTTCCAATTGAATTGAAAGCCAGTCAGTTTGTAATTAATATATATTATTCACTTAATAAATTACAAATTTATTGCTTCATTGATCAATGTGGAACTGATTTGTTAGTCTCTCCTGAAGACTTTTATTCATCATCCTCCCATGTTTGTACATGAATTAATTACTTAATCGATTCATTACATAATTCCCTTCTGATTGTATTATTGAGTTTCATGTTAGAAACGATTGGAATGGATAAATTTCAGTTCGATTCTGCAGGGAAATAGTGAAATTCAATTTATTTTGATAGTTACGCTATTATCTCGGTAATGACGAATTGTGAGTAACCATCGCAAAATCTTTTTTTATAATTATCAACAGATAATCCCAATTCTCCACTTCTCTACAGAATTGAACCACTGGAATGTGCAGAATGCGTTAATAAAAATACAGAACATATATTTAGATCGTAATTATAAATTGGGCATAATGGCAAAATTATAGATTTCAAATTAACATGCATAAATAAATTTCTCCTCAAATGTAAATAAATTTGGAAAAATAAATCTTGATTCTATGAACACTTGCAGCTTCCTCTGTCGATCTAAATTAAGGGTATAACATTTTTTTATATACATAAAAAATCCAATATTAATAATGGCGTAAAAAATTTATCGAGGTGACTTTATAAACGATTTGTCCGGCATTTGTTTCAGTTTATGAAGTGAAGTAGTAAAATAAGATATCTTCAGAACCAGTGGAGGAAAGAGACAAAAAAAAAAACGTGAAAGAACTTGGGAAAATAAATTTGGACATTTTTCTCAAAACCTACTAGTTCTGAAAACACCTAAGATAATAGGAAAATTTGGTTGGCATTGGCCTTTCGTTGTTTACCACTCCACAAAAAATAAAAATCTCTATTATTTCCTTTAGTTTCGAGGGCACTTGATATGGCAATTCGTTTATCTCATGACTGGTGGCTATTCAAGGCCAGACCTTGTTGAAAAGCTCCATGAATGAATCGTAAATCATGAATGTAATTGCAACGTCAAGACACACTCTTCCTAATCTGGGAACTGTGCCTTTGTAAAATGCACTTGGCCCTTCGTTCTTCCATATTTGCACTGCACAGTCGATACTCCCCTTGTATTTGGCTGCTTCAAGACCCTGAAATAAATATAAAACGTGTAAAATTAATCATTTTTGATGTGTATTAAACCCTGATCATTTCGAATTATCTTGTTTCTTCGATTGCTAGTATTGAACTGAAACCTGTTATATTACATTAGGATAATGTTCTATTAATTAATTTGTGGCCCTGCAGTCCATAAAGAACAAATGATTACTACAATTATAAACTGAGATACTATCTACGCAGTAAAAAACTTTTGATTGAAATCCCTGGTACCCGCCGATACGAAGAGAATTAAGTAATAAAATTTACTGTGAAGTAACATAAAAGTTTTTTTTTATTATTTTGTCTTTGAATGAATACTACATTTTTTGGAAAAAGCTTTTGCTTTCTCAGTAAGAGATTTCTTGTCAATTTTCGAGCCATACTCTTTTTATACAAATGAAGATGTTCTTCTCAGAATTTGTGTTTCTCGCAGTGGACACTTAAGTGCAATTATACCATGCAAATTGGCGTAAATCAAAAAAATTCAAATAACGAAGAATTTTATGCGCATGTGTTATCTCTCTTGGTGTAGTCGTCTCACATTGCTCATTTGAGTAATGGGTTTATTCGTTTAATGACGTTAATTTGACGTTGTTATGGGGAGAGAGGAACACGACATTAATTACCTGCATCCTGGTTTTCACAACGTCGATTGGTGTGTTACCATAAACTGAAGCTGCGCCAGCACAAGCTCCGAAAAATCCAACAACGAGTTTAGGCACAGGTTTATTATTGTCTCCACCTCTGTACCAATCCTTACATGACTCCATTACAAAAAATCGTATTGCCTGGTTTGAGCCTTGTTTCATTATCGTTGGTACTAGTCCTTGATAAACTCCTTTGAATCCTGCAAGAACGAAAAGTAATGAATTTAAAAATTTTCTTTTATTTTCACAGGATTTGTTTTTACAAAAAGGAAAATACCGTTTCTATTGGAAAAAGTATAAGACGAATACTGTTTAAAAATATATCACTGAAACGATTTGTACAAAAAATATTGAAATAATTATGCTAGTACATAATTCTCCGTATTTAATGAATTAAAAATTAATGTCACCAGAAACTTTTACCTCTTTTGTTTCGCTTGGAAATTACAGAGTGCCATGAGACGTCGAGATATGTTTTTAAATAATATAAAATATCGGTATTTGCAAAATTTTCCGAGTCCATCAAAAAATTTTATGGACTAAGTCAATTCAATGACGAATGAAAGAGTAATTAAAGGAATTCACAAATGCGGATAAATTTATATTGGCATCTAGCAGTTGGATAAAGTAATATGAAAAAATCGTCTCCATAAAATTCTCTGCAAATCCCTGCTGCATGCTTTAATCCATGATTGGTATGAATAAACTTAGCATTATTCATAAGATCACGGAAGATTTTCGTTCAGACGGTTCAGACGAGACCGATACAATTTTTTCGGTACATTTTTTTTCGTCCACATACACTGAGAAAAAATATATATTTGCCAGATATTTATTCATCTGTGAGACTTTCATTTTGCGAAATACCAATTTCATTAGAGGAGTAACTTCTCAATGATCCTTATCAAATTTCAATTATGACACGTATTTTTTTCGCCTCTCATTCTTTACTTTTAGTGATTATTGAAAAGGTTCACTGGCACTCATGGCAAATCTGATTATCCTCTAAAGCCTTGCGATAATCATAATTGAAGCAGAATCAAAATTGCGTGGACGTTACTCTTTTAGAGAAATATAATTTCGAAATAGTATACTTCATAACGAGTGAGAAAAAAAATGGTTTTTGGTGAGTGGGAGGTTTATATCACGAGCCGAAGGCAAGTGATATAATCCCGCGAATCAAATACCACCTTTTTCACGAATTACGACCAAAATTTTCCATCTCATGGTGTGGAAAAAGGACTTTTTCGACACAGCGTGATGGCAAAATAAATACTTCTGTCAAGGAAATAAATATTTGAGAAAAAAGTTTTTTCTCTTAGTGTTAACCGCTTTGAAGTACACCTTTTTCTACATTTTTTTTATGAAAACAACCGAGAACTTTGACCAGTCGTACGATCGAACGTTACGAGGCACTGTAATTCACCCAAGGTGAGAAATCTCAGCGCCCAGTTACTGTCTTCAATAACTCAATTTATTTCAGTGTAAATGGTCATGATTCGATATTACTATATTTCTTTATTTCACGAGAATTATCATCGGATTGCATCTTGGATCAGCAGATGATCTATCTGTTCGATCGCACTCATGGCGTCAAATTACGTAACGACATTACATTAGAGTTATGAGTGGAAGAGGAAATATTCCGCAATGAGCTCCAAGCATTAATTTTTTAATTATATCGGTCATGGGTGTTAGGAGAATCGACAGGGAAAATATTCCTCGTTATTAGAATTGAATTACTAATTTGAAGAAACTCGCATTTCTGGTAGGCATTGAGAATGGACTTGTTACTCAATTTCAATGAGCAAATTCTATAAGTTAACTCGAAAAATATATTCGTTTGAAGTGAAACAAGTTCTCAAAGAAATAATAATTGGGTTCCTGAATTAAGAACATTTGGTTCCTTAAATTGAGTACATTTGAGGCATAAAATTCTGTAATTGTAGATATTTAATTACGCAGTAATTGAGATGGTCGTCAGATGATCTATTTTCAATTTCTAACGATATATACACATGAAGTAACTCATTTTAGGGTAGAAAAAATTGCCAATTCAAGACTGATAATATTCTTCATTTGAAAATCTGGTTGTTCTTGATCGGAGAAATTCATTTTTTAAATATATTTCAGGAATCCGAATTTGCTCCGATCCAAACGTACCCTAGACTTCCTTAGCATGAAAGAAAATGTGAATTAGTGCAAAAATAATGAATTGTTTATTGCTCTTTTTTTCGAGACTCACAAAATCAGTTATATTATTACTGGAAATTACAGGAAACAATCAATAGATTCTCATCAGATGCATTAATTGACATTATCAATTGCTTAATCATCCCCAGTCGCATCACATCTCCTCGGTGGAAAATATAATTTTTGAGATTTAATTTGTAACAAGGTTTCTGGACATTACCTCGCAAAACCACTCATTTCCAAGATAATGAGTTAATTGACTCACTTCACCATTAACTTCATCTTATGAAGTTCCAAATCAATGTTTGGAGCTCCCAAGCACATTATCCCACGTAATTCTACAGATAACTCTTATCAGTTGCGAAATTTATTTGTTCTCAGCTGCAGCAGCAAATAAAAATTACCGGAGTGATGAGCAAGAACAATTTTTTGTTTGATACAAAAAATCGAAAGC
>JAPYZM010001829.1:0-19726 GCA_030522845.1 Psyttalia concolor
ATTGTGCTATTGTGTATTCTCGTCTGTCACACTGATTCGAGGAAGACACTAGTTCTCTATACCGGCACCCCACGATTTTCATGCGGGCCAAGTGTTTTTGAGTGGTTCTGGTGAAGGAACATCCAAATATTAACCACGATCAGTGATCAATTTGGCACTTGCCCTCTACTTACTAGGAGGGGGAGATAGCCAATGCTCGAAATGAAATGGAATGGATCAACGATCAATGGTACGTCTGGAGCGTGAATGTCCTCTGGACCTACACCTCACTCATCTGAACATGACTGGCGATAATTAAAAAATAGTTTTCCCTATTTTTGGCGAATGTTTGAGAGCGTTGACCGACGATAACCCTTTTACCTTCTGTATCTCACCTTCTTCGTATCCAAATGTCAAGAAAAATCCCATATCGCTGGCAAAAATTACTAGGTGCAAACAAAAAAGAAATAGCTATATGCACAACAACATTACAAAACAATAAACATTGTTTTTCATACGATTTACATTTCTCCACTTGAGATGTATTAACGTCCATAATAACAGTTGCCAATGTATTCCGAGGGTCAGAAGACTCTTACCGATTGTCCAATTGATAAGAAAGGTCGTGTGACACAAGGAGAATCCAAAAGATCGTAAAGGCCGTTAAGTGTTTTTCTACCATGTGATTTTCGTCATTCGTTTGAGTCACGCGGTAGCCTCTCCTCCCAATTTTCAGGCTCTCGTCGGTTCGTCCATTGACGAGAGACTGGAGGTCCTCAATAGTATCACATTTTCAGACAAAAATTGAACGACAGTCGTTCGACAATGGCACAACTCGTCAGCCAAGTATTTAAACAAAGTTTCAGAGTATTCTCGTGCACACAGGGAGTGAAAATTAACAATTCTCGATGTAAATGCAGTGCCTTCGCGCATGTGAGGACGATCGTCACGACACGAGTCTCCAGGGCGGGTAATGTTTGAATTTACACGTTATTTTGAAGATACCTAAGTTGCGGAGGTGGGTTTAATTGATTAATTGGATGATTCAGAGAGATGGTTCACTGAGAAACATGAGTGGGTGGAGGTAAACGGGAAAATTGGCACTGTTGGCATCTCCGATTACGCTCAGGATGCACTTGGAGACGTTGTCTATGCACAATTGCCTGATGTGGGGACGGAAATTAAACAGGAAGGTAAAAAAAATTAATATCTTAAGTCTGTACTGGAAAAACAAAATAACGGAAGAACATAAATTCACATGAATTGCGTATCAGTTGTTTGATATACGAACTATCTAGTACTGAATGCTCTCGTATTTTTACAAGTTTTATGACTTTATTTTTTGTACGTGTTATCTTCCCCTTCAGAAGGTTCCTTTCCATTTGTTACTGAAATGTTTTCATTCACAGTTTCAGAGGGGATGGGTGGGGAGAATTCGAGACAAGCCTTTGATAGATATTTTAATCGATGAGAGGTGAATAAATATTCCGGAATCTTTGTACTTTCTATTCACAATTGGCTCAGTACATTAAGTTTTTCTTTCCTTTTACGAATTCTAGGGGTAATTAGTCAGTGTAGCCAGTGTTTTCCAACCAATCATTTCACTTCGAATTCAATTTATCTATGAAAAATTCACTATTTAGCAATGAAGGAAAATACGATTCCCTAATTTTTACTATAAATAAGTTTATTGATAAATATTTGTGATTATAAAGCCCAGTAAATCAGCAAAGTGAATCTCTCAATGAAACCCGAAGATAATGCAATTCTCTTGACGCTCTTCCTCTCTAAAAACTTCGTTATGCACTTCGAGAATTCGAGAATATATCCAACAACTGATTTTCAAAGGAACAATATGAACCTGCTCATCAACAATTTCCTATTAATATTTTTCCATTGCAACCGTTAAATTCACTGAATCTCCCGTGTCTTTTATATCTGAATATCGCATGTATTTTTAGAGGAAGTAGGTGCTCTCGAGTCAGTAAAAGCAGCCTCCGAGGTGATAAGCCCAGTGAGTGGAAAAGTCGTCGAGAAAAATGAAGCTGTTGAAAATAAACCAGGTCTCATCAATACTTCGTGCTACACAGAGGGCTGGCTGTTTAAAGTTGAACTCTCCACTCCCAACGAAATAGAAAAATTAATGAATGAGAAGTCGTACGAGGAATTCTTGAAATCCGATCCACATTAACTGACACTCACCAATAATTGACATTTTGTTAATAATGAAGGCTTTTAGGAATTATTTATTTGACTGAATCTACCCGGAGGATTTTCTCTTATTATCTGTTTTTTTTTTTTGTCATTTCTGATAAACAGTGTCACAATCACTCCAGCCTCAAGGCTTCTGTGACGAAATAGCCAGCTGAGACGATCTCATTGAGTCTATGTTTTTTTGTGAGCATTACATGAGAGTTGAAATTTAGATATTGCGTTATCACCCCAAGAACCACGACATCACGCTTTTCTCAATAGAAATGTTAATATATTAATCGAAATGGATATTTGTAAAATATCATCGCATCACGATTTCATGTTAATAATAAACATGTATATTTACGGTCAATGAATCTTCATTTATAACATACATTTTTATTCCGTTCGATTACGGAAAAACAAAAACAAGTATTTCAGCCTATCCGCCAGAAGACATGTGACCATTATCTCACGTGTTATCAAGTTTCCCTTACATTTCCATCAAGTCCATTGGTAGTAAGCCTCCAAATGGATCTGTAGCAATTGTCTGGTCCTACGGGAAATATACTGACATTATCAAATTCTACAAGTCGTCTGCAAAGAGAAAAAAAATTATATAAAAATTTTTGAACTTTATATACAAATATATTTTATCAAAAAGTTAAATACCTCGGAAACCGCTCAGCGGATTGCACCTATCCAGTATATAGACTTTCAGTAGTGTGCACGGTATAATCACATCGAATGATAGCTTACTCCATTTATACATTCCATTGTTTCTCAAGTTATCGTAAGTTATCAAATTATCTTAAGGATGAAAGAACAAGTTGATGCCTCATTGTGTGCTCAAGCTTAAAAGTGCATGACAATTCTAATTTAGTAAAAACAAACACGGCCGTAGTGAAACAAATATTTTGAAAATACAAGTGAAATCCACTGCGCGGGTTTAGTTATACCTACTACCAACAAGCGATTTTCAGGAAGAGTTGAATATCATCAAAACTGCTGAAGCGATTGAGCTCGGTAAATATAATAGTATATTTCGTAACAAGTGAGAAAAAAAAGATTTTTGGCGATTTTTGACGAGCCTGCGGCTCGTGATATAATCCCAGGAGTAAAAAACCACTTTTTTCACGAGTTACGAACACTATTTTTCATCACCCTGTGTCGCAAAAGTAACTTTTCAGTCACTCTCCGCTTCACGCCAAGTGGCTGAAAAGTACTTTTTCGACACATTGAGATGAAATAGTCGCAATTCCCTCCCGCGTAGCTTTACTCCTACGCCGGGGAGAAAAATCATGTTCTCACCACGGAAAGTAAAATAAAGGAGCCTTACTCACGTGCTTACTACCCTCGCCTTCGGCTCGGGATATACTATTTCATCTCAACGGGTCGAACAAGCACTTTCTAGTCTCGACGCGAAGCGGAGAGTGACTGAAAAGTTACTTTTCCGACACAGCGTGATCGAATCAAAAATCAATTTTTTTCACTTGTTACGAAATATACTATTTCGTGATGTGGGACCTGGAAAACGCTAATTTCGTGGCGCGCAGCCGGGTGGTGACATACTAACACTGTTGTTGATCGTTACATTTTTATGTTTCTATCTATTGTGCATCCCTTCCAAGTAAAATTGGAGACTCAAAAAATCCAACGATTGCAAAACTTCACAATCAAGCCAAGTATTTTGAAAAAAAAATCAAATTTGTTGAGTTGTTTGTAAGTTATAAGATAAACCATATTTACTTAAAGGGAATTGCTCAACCAATTGCGTACATCAAAAGTACTCACCTGCAATGTTATGAGAGCTACGAAGATACCAAATTTTAACTCACTATCTCCATTTTCCGAGTTATTTCTACAAAACTTTGATGAAAAATTTAAAAAACCGATCATATTTATCTGTCATAAATTTGTAAACTAAGATTTTTTCGGACAATTTATGTGTGGTCGAATTACTTTGCAAGAATTGTTAACGACTGTAATAAAATTTTTGTAAAATCGACTTATTCAAGTTTGTCCATTTGTGGGCATCGTGCTGACTACTTTGAAAGAAAAGATTGTAATCGGTGCATTAGCTTCTGAGACATTGAAGAAGAACTCAAATTAAACAAATAGTTATAATTGGGGATTACTCAACCAATTAGGCTTTATCTAATTAGTCTTTATATTTCATACCACAAAATAAACGAATATGTTTCTGATACTTTTCATTCAATTTTCATCTCCGATAATTAAAAATTCTACGCAGAACCCTAATTATTCTTCACTCGTCATCGACAACGTGTACGAGAATATTTTAATTTTTTTTCATTTGGATGATTAATTGGCTCTCCGAAAATTTGTGAATAAAGCAACGAATTTGAATGAAAATGAATATTTGCAAAGACGAATATCACCTCTTTTTTATGTTAATAATAAAGATATATATTTACAGTCAATGAATGTTCACTTTTTTCTTTTTTTCCGCATTATGGTTTTTTCTACATAATTTACAATTTGCCAGCGCTCAACGGCAGTGTTAACAACGCACAAATTATTTTATATTTATATTATTATGATTTGTGTTCTCCACTTGCTGTTTTTTTTTATCTTTTACCTCCCCCCTTAATTTTCTGTAAATTTTTAATTCCATCAAGTAAGCAATTTCCATAAATTTTCACTATATTTTTGGATTTTAATCACATCAAATATTTAAATTAGAGTAATCAATTTTACGTATTATCTTCCTTCGCCGATTAATAATAAAACTGTACATCGAATATTTCACACAATGTACAATAAATCATCTTCCTGAAGTATTTTCTGGAGACTTCAGTGTCGTCTTCTTTTTTCTGCCAGTTTTACAATTTTTTTTTTCGTCGATGAAAACGAGTGTTGATTTGAGGATTTGATCGGACGATTAAATAGACAATGGACGTGTCTCATCATACGGAGCTAAAAGGCTGTTTGCAGTTGATTACTCTTTTCTAATTAACTCGTTAATTGCGTCAGCCCTTCCATTTCTTGCAATCAAATCCCAATTTTCATGGAAGGCTCGACGTGTGTTTGATCAAGTTGATTTGCTGTTGGGTGCAAGGTAAAAGGCTGTACTGTTCCGAAA
Organism: Psyttalia concolor; assembly: GCA_030522845.1. NCBI lineage: Eukaryota > Metazoa > Arthropoda > Insecta > Hymenoptera > Braconidae > Psyttalia > Psyttalia concolor. The sequence continues at coordinate 5,279 of JAPYZM010001829.1, forward strand.
ATTGTCAGACCGGCAGACATTCTATAACATGCAGTGTTGAATTGGAAGTTGCATGAAATTATTTTTACCACTAGAAACGTATTTTCCTTTGGCAAATAAAGCAAAATAAACGTTGAAAAAAACACATTCAATATTTTCCTATTTCAATTATTTGTATTTCATCATCAAATTGGAAAAAAAGATCCTGCAAATCCAATTGTCAGGAGACTCCCGAACGAGCGAAGAATGAAGGATTAAAAATAAATAAAATCAGCTTAAGGTTAAAAAAAAATTAAATGGTACGACCTCCCCGAACAAACAGCAGAGTGATAACACAATCACAGTAATTATTGATTTTCCATCGAATTTGGTGATTAAAAATGAAAACTGGATGCTATTTCATTAAAATATAGGAATGCCTTTTTAATCAGTTCAGCACGATGAGCTGCTATTTGAAAACAATAATTCAAGTTATCTTTTTCAGTCGATGAAATAAGATTAATTTAAATAGCTTTTCAAAGTAGGTAGTTTGGGAATATGAATAGTTAGAAATAAAATAATTATTTAGTATGCCATTTCTATGGAATACAAAATAAAATATTATTTTATTTCTTTAGCCTATTTCACAATTGAAATTTACATAAAATAATATTTCCATTGGCTAATTAGTCAATTATTACAGCAAATTTTCCGTATTCCATCGACTGGAAACGGAAAACCAGAAAGGACTTTCAAATAATATTTCTTCGATTTGAACTATTTAAATAGGTGTTATTTCTGATGTTTAAAACTTAAAAATCGAAAATAGTAAAAAAAATCTAATAGCTCAAATAATATTCCGCTCAGTGGAAAATACCTGAAGGCCTCAAAACGAGAGAGTTTCAATGATAAATCAATTGGTCAATTTGTTCGATCGTGCTCATTCTGCTGCTCAATCTCGACCATTGACAATCAATCGTGGCGGGGCCTTTCAACGAGTTAAGAGTGTGTACTTCACTGAGGTATGTGGTTACTAGAGATGTGAAAGTATAAAAACTTAATACATTTAATGAAGAGGTAGTCAATCGCGTCAGAGCTAGTGAAAATATTCAGCTGATATTTTCCTTCAATTTCTTAAAAAAATAATCGGCTTTTCTCGTGAAAAAAAATTGTCTGCATCCTCGCAATTGGTGGGAGATGATTATTATTTGCACGAAGAAAAAAATCATAAAATAATTGCAATATAATTTGGGTAGTAAGAGAGTAAAATTGTATTTTAGAAATTTTGATTTGAAATTCAGGAAATAGTCAGACAATGAATTTTTCCTATGATAGTTAGTATTTTTTGCTCCATTATCTTCGCAATTTTTTCGTTGATTTCTTTCTTTGTGTGAACCAGTTGCATTATCAGTGATGAAATTACAAAATACAATGAAGCTTATACCGGGCTTGATAATTTTGGGAACATCTTTTTTTGTTCATTGGGCTTATGTTCTGTATAATATCGCAGAGACGAGTAAACTCGCGAGGAATCCTTGCTCCATTCTTTCAGTTCTTTCAGTTTTCATCACTCCCATTGGTGGCTCCTACTCGATATCATCAAGGACGATTCCACGGTGCCATCCTCTTTTCCTCGTGTATTCATACAAGTGTTGTGTGTACATGATTTCAATCAACATTCAAAAAAATATAACATTCTTCAATACTCTTGAAACACTGGTTCACCCTAGTTTAGACTAATTAAATTTACGTACATTCGTAGCTAATTATTACAAGAGGAGCTTTTTTTTTTTGTTTATATCAAGTCGCAAAACACTCTTCAGGTACATCCCCGCTGCGCGCACTTCATTTATTTTAGTTTTTTTAAATCGTTGTGATTACTTTTTTGTTATGGTTTAATTGAAATGTCACACAAAACTTTTTCACTTAAAATTTCTCATTTAATTTTTTCATATAAAATTTCAAAAAGAATGGGAACTGAATTGTTCGAATAAGAAAAGTCGTATTAGTTCGAGTACCATTGAATATCAACAAATCATGAGCAATTACAAAATATTCATTGAAACAAGAAATTAAATATTTCAAAGTTGAAATAAAATGTCATATCCAGCTATGAAAAAATTTCATGCAAAATCCCAAATGAATATTTTCTGCACCACTTATCGAGCAAAGATTCCACACCTCAACGATGAATTTTCCCTCATAAAACTCGTGAAAATTTTTTTTATACCTAGCACAATTACAATATAACCGATGGCTTTTAGGTACCCACAGGCCTCAAAAAAAATGACGGCCTTCACAGCACTGAATAGAATTATTTTTATATATTTATGTATGTTTTTTCATCATATCTGACTTGACTGCTGAACATTTAATCTACGTTTAGTGAAAAATAAACTAAAGTATCTTTATTTCCTCGGATCTTTATGGTTGTTTTATGATTTAATGGTATTTTTTCATCCTCAAAATCCATTTGTATCAGCTAAATATAATTTCCCCTTCCTTAACATTTAGTAAATATTTTTTCCTTCATTAATTATAATTAACAACTACAATAAGACAATGATAATTTCTTAGTTCATAAAACTTGTATCCTCATCTCCATTTCTCATTGGTTATTAATAAACTATTTAGATAATTATAATGGGACCACATAAACCTTGCTCCAATGATGAATGTATTAAATTTTCTTTATTTTCTCATTCAATTTTTTGTTAGACGTCTTCTTACTTCCTCATACTTAACATAAAACTCTTTATTTATTTTACAATATACAAGTAATAAAATATCGCGATTTGTGTGTCGTATTTATGTAAAATGTGTGTTGTTATTTTTCTTTTACCGTTTTTCATTCCACCACCTATGTATTTTTTTTCCTTCACTTTTTCATGAAAAGAAAAGTAGAAACAAAAAAAACGTAAAAGTTTTAATTAAAATTTTCCTTCTCTTTAATTTAATTCTCCTAAAAATTAGTGAAGACATTAAGTAGCTACTGATTTTTTTTCTCTTTATTTCTTTCTTCTTTTGTAAGCAACAGAAATATATATATTTTTCCTTCTTTTATTTCTTCTTCATTTAAACTATACACAAAATATCATAATTACATATTTAACATGATGCTTAATCCTCTCTCTCTGTTCATCCTTAATGTTTTTGTTTTTATCAATTGTATTGTTTTATTCATTTTTGTATTTCATTCTAACTCTATACAACGTAATTGGAATGTGTTAACTAATATTTACAATTATAGTAGCCCTGCTTGTTGTGCAAGTGTGAGAAAAATGCAGATTTAAAAAAAAAAACAAAAAAATACATTGCTCGAACAAATTGTTAAACATCTCATATCAGGAAGTAGGGATACCCCCAGTTGGGCCGAAAGTAATGATTTGCCTCCAGCATTTCTTTCATCGGTTAAAACCCCACACAAAAATATATAAATATTGCCATTGCGTTTCAAACGCATCACAATTTCCATCTCTCTCCCTCATTTTTCTCATTCCTCTACTTTAATATGTCAACAACTCAAAAAAAAAGAAATTATGCCCATTGAATCCCCTTGCAAGAGTAGCACAAACGGCCGATAAATTTTCACTTTCATTTTTCATTGAATTAAGAATGAAAGATGACTAAATAAAATTAGAGTCCCGGTTCTATCTACTCGCAATTCTTCCGTCAACAGTAAAAAAAAGTATTGTCAATTCTCCAGAGAATAAAAAAAAAACAAATCATAATATGATTTAGAAATTAACCGAAAAAAAAAACAATTTTTAACATTGAATGCATTCAACATTGCTGTCGATTGTAAGGAAAAATGATAAAGTTTGATTATTGTAATTTGAATTTTGTTTAGTCGTCAGTGAGAGCAAGGCTTCAGTGGTACACTTAAAAATAATTGCCTCTAGATTATTAGAAAAATAGCATTTATTTATTTAGACAAAAGTTGCCTGCCCTTTGACCAATAAATTTTCATTTTTATTTTTCTTTTTTTTTTCTATTCTTCCATCGTCTAACCACCCTTTGTACTGTTTTCAAGGCATCTCGCTTACTGTTTTTCCCTGCGCTTGTTTTAATATCGACCCGCCAACCTCATGAGGCTACGTGCTCGGTGGAGGGGGGACGTTTCACTATTAATTCTCTGGTTTATAGATTTTTGTTTAATCACTCGTTGGGATGGGTTTTTTTGACTGCAGTAAATTTTCATGTTTTCATGTGTTTTTCACCCCTCAGATACATCTCTAAAACTTGAACATCAAATATAGAAAATATATGTTATGTTTATATGTTTAAATACATGTGTTCGCTTTTTAATTTTTTTTACATAATAACTATGCTTGATTCATTTCTCAATCTCCCACGGAAAAATACAATCTATTTATCATTCATTATGATATTTAAAAAAAAAAAATAACGAGTTATCATTGAGAAAATTTTGTTGAAATTTATTTTGCACATGAATTTTAATTTTAGATTTTTTTTTCACTGAAAAATTGAAGAAAAAGAGAATAGGGAGTCAGAGAGCCAGTTTTACTTCATTTTTTCCCCCGTCTTTTCTCGTAGTTTTTCCTAACATTTGCTTATTTTTGGTCCAATGAAACCTAAGCTCCCGCTGGCACTCCCTTTAGGTACAATTTGTGTTTAGTTTGGAGACAATAACCGGGACTTACTAGACACAATAAGCGTCGATATAATAGACTCCATGTTATATTTCATTTTCTCTTAGCATGAAGCATCTCCATTAGTAGGGTTTGGGTTGGTGCACCACCGTTGCAGTGCTTCTGGTAAAGGTGATCCTCACCCCTGCTTGCCACAACGTGAATCTCTGGTAATACTGCCAGCAGCTTGTTGAATTTATCCTGCATATCAAATAAAAAGTTTGTTTTTTTTTCTCATCTTTTCTTCTTTATCACTCAATTCATCATGAGATCCATAAGTCATACAGTTCAATCTTGGTATAAAATACACTCAGAACAAGAGGAATTTACTGTCTTTCTAGTGTCTTGGAGTATCTTATACAAAGGCCCAACTGTATATTACCGTTATATTACATATTGAATAAACTATTTGTTTCAAATAAAATAAAATAAGTGGATATTGGTGGTCCCATCAACAGAAAAATACAGAAGTTCCATGACACTTGTAAATTGCTATTCAGTTACGCTATACTTTTAAGTAGAGCAACTACTACTATTTTGACAAAATTAAAATAAGCAGTTTGTATCAATTATATATTTATTGCTAATACTTAATTTGGAGAGAGAATGTTATATTAAATATCAACAAAAATTCATGGTAGATGAGGTAGTAGATATTGAGAAATTTTCCTTTTTGGTTGCATCGAGTCTTGACACGCTCAGCTGGACTGTTTTGTTGTATTAACAAATATCTCAAGGAGTACACTTGATGTAATTATTATTTTCGGCATTGAATTCTCTGTTTTTAAATCAAATTAAGTCTCAAATCTAGGGATGAATGAGTTATTTGTTATTTTTCTTCTCGCATTTTATGGTTTCTGGCCATTTATTTAGCTGAACATAGATTAAAGTTGAAGGTTTTAACGATATTTTTTAAATTTATCTCTGATGGTAATTTCATATTTAAATATATTATGCTTTTTCGTGGAATTATTTTCTCTGGCGTTATATTCTTTAGACTCATTTCACTCGAGTATTTCGTATCTCGTGTTGATTTAACGATTTACTGCTGTTCAAAAATCTATCATTCCCGAGTATTCTAATATTGACAAGATTTGACAATTGTTTTGATGTCCATTTTACAGTTGATATTTTAAAATTTACATATGAATTTTAGATGTGATTAAAACAGATGTTCTCCCTTAGAAATTTGTCTGTTCCCCATGTTGCTGTTTATTAAAAATCAGTGGGAAAAATGATTTTACCGGTATCGTTGGATAACACGTCAGACAGTAGTCGAGAAGTGCTTGTTGCACTTGTTCATGGCCCTCCTGGACGTGTTTCTTGTTCACCAGTCCTCGTACGTCTAGACAAAATGAAAAATAACCATTTATAAATAATGAGAATTTGTCGATAATAGTTCTTGTCTTACCGTGATTGAGCAGCATGAGGAACTTGACGCAAATGTAGTCAGAGAGGTCAAACTTGAGCTCCTGAAGTTTCTGGGACAGATCGTGGAATAGATCGGCTAAGGAGGGTACACCCAGTAGGCCGAGACAGAGGAGATCAAACTTTTGGCCATTGTGGAGGGTTGTCTCGTCTGGCAGGTTATTGTGTAACCTCTGGTGGAGGTGATCGAGCACCAGCATGTCCGACCAAGAATGCTGGAGCAGCTTCATTTGGTCATCAACCTAGCGAGTTAATTAATTAATTAGTGAATGTGAAACATCATTATTGATGATGTCCAAAATTAACTAAATAATTAAATTCCAAATTAATACCATGGAATGCAGAAAGTATAGTAAGATGAAGTCTCATGTTGTCATTTTGTAATGGGAAATGAAAAATTTTAAACGTTAATTGCAATTTAATTATTCTCTGAGAATTAATAAAAGAGCAAAACTCTGTGAAAATGCAAGTCAGTTTGAAAAATCTCGCTTGTCTCTTGGTCAAAAGTTTAGGAATTCATCGAAATTTCAGTAAATTCTGATCGTCGCTCGTTTTTTCGGTCAACTCAATCTCAATATCCCTCTGTTTCAAATTATTAATCATTAATGTTTAATGAAATTAAATCTCGTTAAGCCTCAAAATTCGTGGTAATTCTCAGAAAATAGTTATTGAAATCCAATTACCTCCGAATAACCAATAATTCCAACATTTGCAGTACAGAAAGTCATCATAATAAATTACGATAAATTACACCAAAGTTTCTAAAATGGCTGATATAAAAAATAAAGGCTCTTATAACCAGATTATCAAGTGTAATCGATTTATACTAGAACAGCTGATTTACCTCTCGACTTCTGAGTGAGTTTTCGATAAGTATCTCAGAATTTGAGAGAGATATGAAGATTTTGATGAGAATCTCTTCTATAAACAAAAAATCTGTAAAGGGGCATTTCAATAAAATTCAAGAAAGAGGTGAAGCAATAACTGGCTAAGAATGTCCGTTTTAGTCCTAAGTAACTGATATAACTAATTTCCATTTTAGTTAATGATAACAGACGAATGTAATTTTCCAAATAAGCGTTTGTGAGTAAATGCAAGTACAAATCTTCAATCATTCCTCGTTACTGGTAACAAATGACATTCAAACAATTCAAGCTGCATAAACTCCATCATGCAGGTTACACACCTCACGATAACCACAATTGACCATGGAGTGATAGTAGCAGTACCCCGAATAATTAAAAATAATTGAGCTGTTTATCATTGCACCCGGTAAGTCGTGTATTAAAAGAAATTGACTTCTGCGTAAGCAGGTAATAATTATGTACTCAAAAGAAAGAATTTTTCAACGATGATTCAATGACAATTGATCCTCAATGTGAGTAATCAAAAGTGTTTGGGGACGGCTACAATAACCTAGAAACCGCTGCTTGTTATGACCCAGATATGAGGCGATGCTTGAAATCATTCAGCGATTGTGCAACAACCGAGTTGGTTACCTCACATCCCAACACAGTGCTCGCGGGTTCTCTCTAATCCAAGAGAGTCTTGCCACCTTATAATTCACTTGGTTTAATATCATTTGCCTTACATTTACTGATAATATTATGAATCGCGGGGGATTAAATTATTAGAATTGCGGGGGAAATTGCGATAAAATAAGCCCTTTTGACTTTTTGAAAGTGTATTGATAACTTGGAGAGAAATTCATTGATTAAAGTCGATAGGTTTTGTGGCCTAGAATGTTAGCATTGGATTTTTTTCATTATAATTCACAAAATGTGGAAAGCGAAAAATGTTAAGGGAATATTCATGAAATTGCAAATCAATGAAAGTTGAATATTTTCTGAAATTTTTGATTGATTAAAAATTCCAGTGATTCCGGCACAAATGCTCATATGTAATTAAAAATTCAAGTTAATTTTAAATTACAAAATTTTTTTATTTTATACCCGGAATAGCAAAGTTCTTAAGTCTTTTGCATCTTATCCCATTGGAACTTGAAATGAATGATAAAATTTCCATGTCACTACCGATGGCAATGATTTTAATTCACTTGAATTCCACTTAAATTAGTCATTTTTGAGCTTCGGCCTTTTAAATCCATATTTTTTCATTTTTCCCCCTTTTAAATAGTTCAAAATTCTAATGACTTTTATAAAAGTATTATTTCATGTCCACAATTAACAATTCAATTTCATTTGATTTTTATTAGATTGTTTGGAACAATTGGAATTTAGAGATCAGTAAACCAACTACTGATGTCTTGCGAGCACACACCACTGAATTTATAATGCAATAATTTTTTTTCTGTGGAATATATGGTTTTGTTTTCTTTCGTACTGAACTAAAAAAAGTAGAAAATTGGCAATGTTGTCCCAATCCCCCACAATAGTTTATAAAATTATAGAAACAAACCTTGAGATCCTTGAAGAAAACTGAATTTCTCGCCCAATCAACTTGGGAGAAGAGATTCTGATCGAGCACTTTGCACATAAGTTCGAACAAATCAACTTCACACTGATTGTACGTTTGATTCTGCAATAATCCAAAAAGCGATGCCTGCCACTCACGATCATCAACAGACTGTACAAAGTCTCTTATCATTGGACTAGTTTTTAATGTACCAGTTGACGGTGTCGGCCCAGGATTTTGACCATGCGATTGACTCGATTGTTCACCAAAATTGAATGCCTTAGGGCTGGAGGTAGTGGAATTGGCTGCCCACAATTTACCATCGAGGCTTTGATTTGGATTGTACATGTGAGTGCCAACAGTCAATGGTGGCTGTGATGAGGGTGCTATGAGCTGATGTTGTCCAGCATTACCAGCTCCATTATTATTGTTGTTGTTATTACCACCGGGTTGAGTTGTTACTAAACCAGCAGCAACTGCTGCTGGTGATGGACTCGAGTCGGGGGATGATGTAAGACTCGAGACCTGAGGTATCTGTATTTCCTGTTTTATGTGGAGGAATGGCGTTACTCCTGATGAATAATTCGGATCACCTAGACTACCGCGTATCGTTTGTAGTGCCAGTTGACGTTGTCGTAGAATTTGCAATTTTCTCGCTCTGTCTCGCTTGTACATTGGGCCAAACTTGTTCCTACCACCTCTCATCCTGTCCGCACGTACAGCTATAATGAAAAATAACAACAATTATTTATTATTCCTAAGGGGCCTAGTCCGGGCCTAGTCGGGCTACACTGAAACTTTCTTATTGTGGGATCTTGTTTCCGATAGTCGCAAGTTTAGACTCTTAAGGGCATTAAAAAATCGATTTTCAAACTTGAATTTGATACTTCGAAAATCGATATTTTGTCCTCGTAAAAGTTTTAGCTTTCAAACAGTTCAAATTTAATTAAAAAAATCTTGACTTTAAACTTTCACAAGTCGTAGTTTGAGTTCATAAGTGAGGACTAAAATTTGTTATTTTAAAATGATGGTAAAATTCGACGAACCATGTTAGCATTTTTCCCTTAAAAAATATAAATTTTATTAGATCTTATTAGATTTTATCTTCAAAAGCAAATTAATAAATCGATTTTCTGACAACGGGTATAATGGATAAGTATGCACGTATCGCGATAAATGAGCAGTCACGAAATATTTAAAAAATCTCAATTAAAATGTTTCGCAAAAATATGAAAATTTTACAGCGTTCTAAATGACAATAACTATCAGAAGTCTACCCAGTTACAAAAGTTGCTGTAATTGGGGAAACATTCACCAGCCAGAGATGCTTATCAGGGAGAATCCACGGGTTTGCTATTTCTCACTGATGAGAAAATTAAAAAATACTGCTCATATGCTTATTTGATCCTCACATTCTTAAAAATGTTTTAAATAGGTTTTCGGTTGATAAATATTCCGTCCGCTTGAGCTTCATCAATCATAATTAAAGAGTATTTCACCTTACAACGATTAGCCCCTCTTCTAGGGATATCAATGTCCTTGAACTGAATTCTCAGATTAATTCAAATCGACCTTGGTAGCAGTGAAAGCGGAAGCTCACCTCCCACCCGCGCCTCCTGATAATCACCAGGAAGTCTCTCAAAATTTCTCAACTATCGATCCTTCCTATCAAGGATCAATGGTTCTTTATTCAAACCCTGTTTTCTACTTTTTTTTTTTTCATCGATCTCTTATTAAATGAATTGAGACTGAAAATTGGAGCTAACGTCCTTGGATTCACATACGCTCGGTAAACACGCATCCCAAGTGGGGCCTCCATAAAACGTAAGTGTGTCGAGGCCACGCCATAGAGTGTCTTCCTGTTTCCCATCACGCGGGCCAGTCCCTCTTCCCCTCGTTGAATATAACAAAAAAAGGGAAAAGACTAGAGTAAAATGTTTAATGCAGACGGCACTGTGTTCTTGAATTTTTCGTATATATTCCGCTTTAAAATGTTTTTTTTTTTTTTTCAAGATTGACCTTGAGTACTTTTAAAGTTTACAAATGGTCTATTTTATGAAACACGATGTGTCAGAAACTCGCGTATGCAATGTATGCGAGGACTATCGGTGTTTTGCCATTCCGCAATTTTCCTACATTGTCTTGGATTTTTCAATCTCAATTTTTTTTCTGAATCCATTTTTCCAATCGTAAATAATTGTGCTATGAGGTGGATACTATTAATAGGTTCTTGAAAAGGTAGAGAGAAAAAAAATATAAAACACCAACTGTGGTCAAAACCTTTTAAACAGCGTTGCCTATTTTCGTGGCTGTTTGGCGCGTTGGTTAAAAGTTTTGTACCCAACAAGCACCCAAAGCCAAGCGTGGTTTTGTGTTGAGCTCGCGCTCGCCGATCATTGAAAGTGAAAGGAGGTTGAATCCGTTCGCCCGTCCACTGCTGCCTGCGTTTGACTTGTCCCCCCTCACACCCCCCCATACCTTTAACTCTTGTGCGCTACTCCTTCGACGCCGCAACAAGACTAAATCTCCCTCCCGTTGTCCCACCCCACCCTTTGCCACGTTGTTACCACGCTGTCTTTACCCGGCCGGCTTGACAACGGTCTTGACTGCTTCTGGGTCCGAAGTATGGCTTTTTTTATGACTATTTTACCGACCCAAAAGCCCCTTTTTACGTTATGACGACATGTGGCTGCTCTTTGAGGACTCTTTCCACTTGGAAGAATTTTGACTGTTGTCGACAAGTTTTTATTGCTTATTTTGTTGTTTTTTAATATGATGGCTTATTACACTTTTCATGAAATAGAATAACTTCACAGTTTGCCAAAAAGTCAGCCATAGAATTAATTAGTTACTGTTAATACATTGTTAACAATGTTTATTTGAAATTTCCGCTCCATTTTTCGGACATTTTTATCGCACTTAATTTTCGCCGGAATTTCAAGGCATTTTCTTACTGAATAACAGAATCATTGGCCGATGAAAATTAATAGATGTTTAAAAATTTAGATTAACAGTATTTTTGGATGATTTCAAGGAAAAAAATTATAAAATTGCAGATCATCCAAGTTCTTAAAATGGAATTCAGGGTATCTGTCTTGAAAATTAGTAGAAAACGATCCAGGAACTTTCATTAGTTTAAACAACGTAATTAGCAATTGCACATTTACAGTTACTTATCAGACTTTGAAGCGACTTTCATTGTTCAAAAGTGCCAATCGTTAACTATTAACAAATAGGCGTTTGATCATGTTCACTTCGACCATTTGTTAATAGATCACGACTTTTGTTTACACTGAATGATTCATTCTATATTACTGCACTGGGTCCGACAACCTAATTTATAAGAGGAAAGCGAGATTAGAATCGCGTTTTATCTCCCAATTTAGATGAAGTACTGAAATCTTTTGATAATTGGTTCTATAATGTTCTATTGATTCTAAAAAAAATTATACAAAAAATTTGGCTATTTTATTTGGCTTAGATTCCAAAATTGGCTTACATCGTTTGCGCGATTTTTTGCCGAATTCTTTTCCTTGAGACTAATCCAGACTGAGTTTAATGAGTAAATTTATTGTAAGTGATAGATATCAAAAACGAAGTCGACAGGACCAACTTTACGTCTTTTCCTATTCGACATGGATTTTCTGTAATTTCAATGAATAATAAAAAATGATGAGTTGTTGTTACAAGCAATAAAAGTCTGCATTGTGATGTTATACTCTAGACGGTTTTTCACTTGAATTTATGAAAATTCGGCGATGGCCAACATTTGTAAAATAAAAAAATACGTATCTAATATTTTTCATTCACTTTTTGAATTTCATTATTTCAATGGTTGAATGCAGAAATTTTACACAACAATTCAATGAGTATTGCGAATGCGTCATTGCAGAAGTGCCAAGGCGAATTGAATGAATTTGTTCTGCAGCCGATTATGCTTGTTATGGCCCCCATCCCCTCATCGCGGTATTGCGAGCCGAATTCCTCTCCACCACATCGGAGTGTAGCATAGGAGCTGTACTCCATGCATTGAGCTTTTGGTGACCAAGAGAAACCGTGGAAAAGCCTGAGCCGACCGCCTGACCGCCCATCGATCGAACTCCAACGGAGAATATTCTCCAACACGGAAAGAATTTTTTTTTTCAATGAAAATTCTCATTTGGTTTGATAATCGTGTGGCTTTTCCGAAGTTCGAAAAAAATTACCCTACCGCATAGTAAGAGTCACTATCTTTAACAAAAATCATACCCAAGTCTAGACAATTTTTAGTGAGGGTAAACAAAATTAACTGAGAAGTTGGTGAATTATTCACGGACATCTAGGTAATTTTAATCCAGCAGTCAACAAAAATGATACATAAAATTTTTACTAACTGATTAAATAATTTTTATCGTACCCTCGATAACTGTTAATAAATAGTCAACAAATTTTACTGAAGTGGTACGGTAATTTTCCCCGAGTCGTCGAAACACAGCACGATTATATAACGGAACGGTAATTTTTACTAAAAAAAATCCCTCCGTGTATTCAGCGGTTTCCGAAAGATTAAAAATTCCCGCCCCAAGCCGGACCCGAACCCTTTTCACACGGGTCCTGTCATTGGATAGAGAGATTTAACCATTTCCGCCACCATCACCGGTGATTTTTGCAAATTAAGTTTGGACTCAATTATATAGGCAAATTCGTCATTGGAGAATATATGTATATTATGTAAGTAAAGTAAAGCAGTCAAAGAGAATGGTTTCATTTTGCGTGGAGATCTCGCAGTTCCTTGAAAATTTCTTGGAATTTAAGAGAGGTAGCTGAAATAGCGGGAAGACCTCTTCTTATGAACGAAAGGAGTTGTGCACGACAGATCCTCGTGAGAACTTTTCTAGCTCACTTCGGTTTCAGGATATTCATCAAAAACTCATTCTGAAGTCAAGTCATGGAAGAGAACGAGACGATTTCACGTGAAGACCTTGTGGTTTTTTGCAAATATCTTGAAACCTACGAGCGAGACAGATTATTTTTTCGGAACATCATTTTTTGTCGAATATCGTGCGATTCACAACTTACGTATCGTTATCTTCCTCAGTTTGCAATGAACCTATCGACAACTCATCCGAAAGACAAATGATAAATCACAATAAGTCGGTAAAAGTTGATTTGTCTTGTCGTTTTTTGAAAGGATATTTATTGGAAGTCTGTTCAAGTCTGCATAAGTCGTTTAAAATTAAATTTTACTCCCTTTACGAGTGGCCTTTGCAAAATTATTTCCAGTGCGATAAAATGTGAGATTTTCATTAAGGACTTCGTTCTCAAGAAAAGGGAGAACTGGACTTTTAGAGATTTATTAAAAAATCGCCGAAGAAAACTGATGAATAGAAAGAATTTATTCTACTCGAAGATCTTTTTTCAGAGCCTCAGAAATTAATAGGATTTTTCCTGACTGTATTTTTGTCGAATAAAGATGTACATGAAACAATGATCATCAAGTGCGTGAAACGACAGAATAAACTTACATGAAATGTTGGAATTGATGAATCCCAGTTAAACTTATTTTCTATTCGTTCTCCTAACGTCTTGAAATGCATAATATGTAGCTGAATTTTTGAGTAAAACTTTTGCAAAGTTGTGAAATTTATTGAAAAATTTCTTTTACACTGTTTTTCCATATAGAGAATGGTTTGTTACCTCTTCGTAGATGAAAAGAGGTGCCCTCCCCGGTAGCACCGTGTCCCATTTTTTTCTTTAGCAGAACTCGCGGAATTATCACCAATTTGGTAAATTCGATGGGAAACTCGTAGGTGTTTTTCGCCGAATCATGTATATAACATGACTTTTTCTGTCGATTTAATTTATGGTGTCAGGCCAGACCTTATTCGAGGTGGTCCACAGGTCCAGAAAAGAGAGGTTTGCGCAAAAGAGTTACGCGCGCACGGTAAAAGTGAACGAGGGAGAGATACCGGAGGCTGACCGAGATATTTGGACCGAATATATATATATATATATA
>JAPYZM010001830.1:0-16522 GCA_030522845.1 Psyttalia concolor
TCGAGTCACTGCAAGGTGTTTGGATGAAAACTTCTGCCCCTATTTCCTCATCACTGTCTGGAATTATATTCCACATTTTTTTTCCTTCCTTCAATTTTAGCTTTCCAAAAACACAACTCACTTTTACGACACAGGTTATGACAAGTGACTATATCGCTCAACGCTCGTATAGGTAACTGCGCATGACTTCAGTTCAGAGATACTCGAGCCATATTGCTTGTAAAACAAGCCGAGAAGTAAGCCGAAAAGAGCCGAATACAGAGGCACGGGCCGATAAGTAAGCCGAAAAGAGCCTCAGTACGATAATCGCTACTTATTGGCCCGAAAATAGCCCCGTAAGAGCCTCTTTTCGGGCCTCTGTGACAAAAAGTCGATTATTCGAGAGCTTTCCGAAACCATATATAAAATTTTGTGGTTGATGTGCAGGATTTCTAAAAATCCCGTTACATACCTTTCCCCGTGGGGGGAATGATTTCGTACGCGAAATCTTTTCTTTTAAGAAATTCTAGAGAGCCGTGCAGGAAACAGAGAACTATCGTGCCTCGGGAGCAAGACTACTTTTTCGGGAGCTACCGGAGGCAAGAGAGCTGTCGTAGACGGAAGGGGGAGTTAGTCTCCTTCTGCTTGGGTCTGGGGCTTGTATCGTATTAGGTCGTTGACCGACGCTTTACCCATTGCCTTCCCGTCGAGGTCAGCCAACTCGTAGACTGTCTTTGACAGTTTCTTGGTTATGGCGAGTGGCGTAGAGAACGGCTTACATAGGCTAGCCGAACGATTTTTGGCGGCGTTGGAGAGCTCGTGCTTCCGACAGAGGACCAAGTCATTTTCCTGAAATTCCTTGTATCTGTGTCTCAAGTTATAGTGGTGAGATTGGCGGAGATGAGCTTCATCCAAGGCATGGCGGAATATACCTTGAAGGGTTTTCAACCGCTTCATACGGTCTATCCCCGTCTGACCGGGGCCTAATGAGAGATCGGAGTTACCCTCCACCTTACAACGCAGGCTCGTCGCTGATTCGGGTTCCCTTCCCAGGTTAGCAAAGGCCGGGGTGGCCTGTAAAGAGCGATATCTTCCAGGAATACCTCCTCGAGTTTGAGTGTCTTCGTGTCCGGAGTGGTATTCAGAGATCCGTCCGGTGTCTCAGTTGTCGGCGAAACCTCTAGAGAGCTTTCAGACCTTAGCGCCGTCGCTGCTGTACTCTCCTCTCCCCCTGGGATTTCCGGAGTGACAACTCCGGTTGAGGGGGCGGGGGTCTGGAACGCAGGACGTTCTACTGGTCAATAGGGTGTGCGACCGCCTTTCGCACAACCTAGTTCCCGTTTCCTGTATTGCATCGGGGACATGCGGTAGAGATCACCTCTGGGTATCCGCACTGGAAGCAGAATACTTGCTTCTCATTTGACTTACAGTCATGGCGCGAGTGTCTCTTCTTGTAGCAGTTCTAACAGAGTCTCTGTGGCTGCTCAGTGGGGCGAGGTCTGTCCATAGGATAGAACTGATTTCTTGGTCGTCCGCTGGCCTTTTTGCTCCGAAGTAGGTTGAATACCTCGGCTTCCCAGGCGTCGCCGTCCGACTCCGCCTCATCTGGGGAGCTTGCGGAGGGCTCATCTCCCGTGTGGTGGAAGTACGTCTTACGCTTTCTGGCTGCATCCGGGATTTCGGAGTATGCCAGAGATGGGCAGAGAGACTCATTGGCCTTCAGCGGTGGTCTCCATCTACCTGCGCCGACGTAGGCGTTCTCCTTTCGGATTGCTTCCACCTTCAGCTCTTCAAAGGTCATATCGTCGCGTAGGGCGATATTGACCCGATAACGAGGGAGCATGCTGCGGTGACAGCAACGGATCTGCCGACTTTCTGACCAGGGTTCGGCCATACGCCCGAAGAGGCTCCTCATTTTTGCCAGAAACTCTGACATGGGCTCTTCTTTTCCCTGGGTGCGGCTCGAGATCTCGTCTTTTAGTGCGAGCTGGTAATCTGGGTCGGAGAATCTTCCCGGGAATTCTCTTCTAGCTTCCGTCCACGCCGTGAAGCGACGTTGGCGGAACCACTCCTTCGCACATCCCGTGAGCACACCACGCAGAGCTGTTAATAGGTCTGCGTCTCGGAGCTGAGGGAGGGCTTGGAGAGCGTCGTCTACTTGCGACACAAACTCGAAGACATCCTCGGACCTCGTTCCTGCAAAACTTACGCCCCAGCGTTTCAACCACATGAAGACCTTCGGGTCCTCGGCGTGTGGGGTACGGAGGCGAGGGGAGGCTTCCGCAGAGCTGTGGTCACTACGTTCTTGGTGGTATACTCCGCCGACTACTGTTTCATTAAGTGGACGAGTCGGGGGGAGCCCTGACGAGTGCCTGCGAAGCCGCGTGAGTTCCATTTGCATGGCCTCCAGCCCCTGCTATAAGATAGCAATTTCGGGAGCGGACTCTTTAGGCTTCCTTACATAGGGCCTCTTCTTTTTGGGTGGTATCCTGGTCCGACGGGTTACTCGTGTCCCCCCCTGACCCGTTATCTCCCTCGAGGGTGATACGGGGAGGCTGGAGCCAACCCTCAGCGGTACTAGGACCGTCCTTTCTATCTAGGAAGGGAGCTTTACTTACCTGTTCCTCGCTGGCCATGGTGCTTCTGGGTTGGTCTCTTATGGAGAGTTTAACGAGAACTGAGAGTGAGTCACCTTCTGGCTTGCCTTTTATAGCGGCTTGCCGTCTCCCACTCCTGGCGGTGTTACCCCGTCCGGTTTGATACGGTTGGGGGTATCGCGCGTGATCGGGTTCTTGAAATCGTTCGATAGCGTTAGGACGGCCTTAGTTGGCCGAGATCCTTAAGAATAACGGGAATATTCATTCTGAGGGGGGAGGGCAGAAAGGAGAGGACCGTAGAAAGCGCTCTGGTTGCTGGTTACTTTATTTATTAATAGTTAAAGGAAAGGTTATAAAATGTACAGAGAGTCAGTTTTTAATGCCCCGCCTCAAGAGTCTTTCACGAGAACTGGCTAGTGGTGGGCTTCTTCGGGCGCCCTTAGCCCGTGCCTTCTTCCTCTTCGTCGGCGCCTGCTGGGCCCTGGGGTGTCGTGGGCGGTGGGATACTCGCCTAGGGACCCCGGCATGGTCACCACCAGTTGGGCCAATACGGCGGCGGTGACGTTCGCCACTAGAGAGCTGGTCAGGGTTATGTACCATCTCAAGAACCCGATGACGCGCGATACCGCCAACCGTATCAAACCGGAGGGGGTAACACCGCCAGAAGTGGGAGACGGCAAGCCGCTATAAAAAGCGAGCCAGAATGTGACTCACTCTCAGTTCTCGGGAAACTCTCGACAAGAGACCAACACAGAAGCACCATGGCCAGCGAGGATCAGGTAAGTAAACCACCCATCCTACATGGAAAGGATGGTGATAGTACCGCTCAGGGTTGGCTCCAGCCTCCCCGTATCACCGTCGAGGGAGATAACGGGTCAGGAGGGGACATGAGTAACTCGTCGGACCAGGAGACAACCAAACAGAAAAGGCCCTATGTAAGGAAGCCTAAAGAATCCGCTCCTGAAATTGCTATGTTACATCAGAGGCTGGAGGCCATGGAAATGGAACTCGAGCGGCTTCGCAGGCACTCGTCAGGCCTCCCCCCGACTCGTCCACTTAATGGAACAGTAGTCGATGGAGTATTCCATCAAGAACGTAGTGACCACAGCTCCACGATAGCCTCCCCTCACCGCCGTACCCCACGCGCCGAGGATCCAAAGGTCGTCCTATGGTTGAACCCTGAGGGATAAGTTTCACAGGAACGAGGTCCGAGGATGTCTTCGAGTTTGTGTCACAAGTACACGACGCTCTCGAGGCCCTCGCTCAGCTCCGAGATGGAGACCTATTAACAGCTCTGCGTGGTGTGCTCACGGGATGTGCGAAGGAGTGGTTCCGCCAACGTCCCTTCACGACGTGGATGGAGTCTAAAAAAGAATTCCTGGGAAGATTTTCCGACCCAGATTACCAGCTCACACTCCAAGACGAGATCTCGAGCCGCAACGAGGGAAAAGACCAGCCCATGTCAGAGTTTCTGTTCGGAGAGTTTCGGTCGGAAAGTCGGCATGTCCGTTGCTGTCACCGCAACATTCCCCCTCGCTATCGGGTCAATATCGCCCTATGCGACGATATGAACTTTGATGAGCTGGAGGTGGAAGCAATCCGACAAGAGACCGCCTACGCCGCCGCACGTAAATGGAGACCACCGCCGAAGGTCAATGAGTCTCTCTGCCCATCTCTGGCATACACCGAACCCCCGGGTGCAGCCGAAGAGCGTAAGACCTCCACCACATGGGAGATGAGCCCTCCGCAGGATTTCCAGAAGAGGCTGAATCGGACGGAGATGCCTGGGAAACCGAGGTACTCAACCTACTTCGGAGCAAAAAGGCCAGCGGACGACCAAGAAACCAGTTCTCTCGTACGGACAGACCTCGCCCCACTGAGCAGCCACAAAGACTCTGTTGGAACTGCTACAAGAAGGGACACTCACACCATGATTGTAAGTCAGATGAGAAGCAAGTATTCTGCTTCCAGTGCGGATACCCAGAGGTGATCTCTACCGCATGTCCCCGATGCAATACGGGAAACGGGAACTAGGTTGTGCGAAAGGCAGTCGCCCTATGGACCAGTAGGACGTCCCGGGTCCCAGACCCCCGCCCCCTCACCCGGAGTCGTCACTCCAGAAACCCCAGGGGGAAAGGACAGCACAGCAGCGACTGTGCTTAAGGTCTGAAAGCTCTCTAGAGAGTTCTCCGACAACGGAGACACCGGACGGATCTCTGAATACCACGCCGGACACGGAGACAGTCGAACTCGAGGAGGTATTCCTGGAAGATATCGCTCTTAACGCCGCCAGCACAAGGGAAACAAGAGCTTGGAGCTCGTGATCCGACTGGAAGGCCTAGAGATAAAGGCACTAGCCGATACCGTGGGGACACACTCCTTTATTGATATCGACACGGCTCAGCGATAAAGTCTTCGTGGGAGGAAAGCCGAGGAAATTCTTCCAAGGCGAGTAATCCTTGGAAATAGTTCAGTGGAGGACGTGAAAACCGCCGTAAAATGGACGGGCATTCCACAAGGGAGGAAAATCAATTTCCAACCCCTCGTATTGAAGTCACTGGCCGCAAAGGTTGTCCTTGGGACGGACTTTCTCCGAACGGCTCAGATAATAATTGACTTCTATGGGGATGAGTGGTACTATCGCGACAGGCCCCTCTGTAAGCACAAGTTCGCGTGCGAATTTTACCTATGCATTCTGGTCGCGAAATGCTGTGGTTTAAGGGTAGCGGAAGGGAAGCAAACCGAAATCCTCAAGAAATCCCTGAAAACACGGTTACCCTCTCCAGCAAACAACCCCCTGATATCTAAGGTACCTTACACCGAATGCCCCCGTGTCTAGGTGTAAGCTGCCTTACACCTAGACACGGGGAACAGCAAGCCAATCCGCCAAAAGGCTTATTATGTCAACCCCGCACTCCGGAGAGCAATGTGGGCAGAAACGAACGAGATGCTCAAGAATAGCATCATCGAACCGTCCTCCAGTGAGTGGTCTAGCCCGGTAGTCATGGTCAAGAAACCGAACGGAAAGTGCCGTTTCTGCATTGACTAACGAACGGTAAATGATGTCACTAAAAAGGATCCATAACCGCTACCAAATATGACATGCATACTAGACGAACTAACGCCAGCTCACTACATATCTACCTTGGACCTCAGCCAAGCCGATTGGCAAATCCCAATAGCCACGCTCGCCATTGGCGTTCGCTGGCCACGCTCGCCACCTGGCCTTCGCTGCCAGCTCTCGAGTCCTCTTGGGTGGACTCCCAATGCCCTGTATTGGTACCATGGGCCAGGGGTTATGTAAGGAGTTTTTAAGAGATCTCGCACATCAACCACGAGTTTAATATGTGGCTTAGGAAAGCTCTCGAATAATCGATCTACAAATCGACTTTCCCGGCCAATTGCCCGACCTGTCCAAGCGTGTGGGGGCTGGAACCCGAGTGCATAGGGGTAGTAGGCCGAGACATAGGCGAGAGCACCGGGTAAACACGTTGGAAACACTTCCAGTCACCCTAGGAGACTTGTCGGCATTAGCAGAGGTCTCATATTGCGTGTGAGCGCTCCATGTTAGATGGGGTGGGCATTCACTCGGCTGGTGGTCCGGAGCGATTGTTCGGACCTGCCAGTGGCGACGTTTGAATCGGCCCGCTCCAGAAGAAGCTAATGGCGGGGATATCCACACTATGGATGGAGGCAGCACGTCCCGGCGCACGGCGCCCCACCCTGCGCGAGTCGAGAGTGGGGATGAGCGCCTCATAGGCCCGTACGTCCCACTCACTCAGGCAGTGCCGCTTAGGCTGGCACTCCGGGCAGTTCACTACCAGCTCTTGAGTCCCCTTGAGTGGACTCCCAATGCCCTGCATTGGTACCACGCTCTCTAGGTTGGGACCACTTCTAATGGTCCGCCTCCCCTTTCCGAGAAGGTGCCAGTGGTCGAGCTATTGAGTTCTCCCTGGTAGTCTCCGCGAGGTGTAGCCACGGTAGGTGTGCTCCCGGTGATGATGTCAGGGCGGCGTAATCTTCGTCCCGGATTCTCCCACGCGGTTGTTATCGCTGTCCCACAGTGCTCACGTACAGCTTCGTAAAACGCTTTCTCGTATGGTTAGAGTTTTGGTTAAATACGCGTACCCGTGGACCCTGACCCTCTCTCCACGACCTAGCATCCTGAGCGACCCGAGTCTCCCGCTTCCGTTCCTCTTGTCATCGGCTTATGACCTCTCGCGGGTAGTATCTCTCTTTGGCGATAGCGGATTATTGCAGGTTGTTGGATTTTTGGGAATTTATGGAAATTGCGTTGTCGCGAGGACGAGTTCCAACTCCACTCGTTCTGTCCTGTCGTGCTCTTGTTTTTGGATATTTTTGGGAATTCTTCGTCTAATGAGGGTTTTTCGACCTTCGGTAAGGTGGTGCACCCCCACCCCTTGCTCTTTCGGTTCTGTCGGTTTTCGTTAGCGTTTGGTCCATAAAAAGCTAGCTGGCGCCGCCACTGTTTATTGTTAGGAAACATCGAATGCGAGTATCGGAACAGGCGAGGGTAATGCTATTCCAGACTACCGGAACAAAGTCAGGAAAAGTGTTACAAAATGGCCCTAGACGTTCATAGCCCCGCCGAACGATTTCTGGCGGCGTTGGAGAGCGCGTGCTTCCGATAGAGAATCAAGTCATTTTCCTGAAATTCCTTGTCTCCGTGTCTCAAATTGTAAGGGTGAGACTCGCGGAGATGAGACTCATCCAATGCGAGGCGGAATATACCTTGAAGGGTTTTCAACCGCTTCATACGATCTATCCACGTCGGACTGGGGCCTACTGAGAGATCGCGGTTACCCTTCACCTAACGACGCCGGCTCGTCGCCGGTTCGGGTTCCCTTCTCAGGTTCGCAAAGGCCGGGGTGGCCTGTAGAGAGCTGTGGTACGCAGTGTTGTATGCGAGCCGGAACTTGAGATGGTGGACTTCCCGTTCTCGGTGGTCGCGGTCCACAAACGCCCGCATCATCCCCTTCAGTGTTCGGCTAACCCGTTCAGTAGGGTTGGCCTGAGGGTGATACGGTGGAGTCGTCGTTTGGGACAGCCCAGTGTTGGTTAGCAACTTTTGGATGTCTTTGTTGACGAACTCGGTACCATTGTCCGTGATCTGGATCTTAGGTGTGCCCCGTCTGTGAATCACCAGATCCTCGAGAGCTTCCTTCATTACTTTACCGGTAGCGCGTCGCAGAGCGCCAATTTCGATCCACTTGGTATAGAGATCTTGAATAACGAGAACATACGAGAAGGCAGACTTGCTGCGGGTCATCGAGCCGATTATATCAACCGCGATAACTTCCCATGGTTGCTCGACGATGCGTCGTCCCATGAGCCTTTTGTTCAGGTTGGCAGCGCTGACAGTCCAAGCAGCGGCTGCAGAAGTCGACTACGTCTTTTATCATGTTTGACCAGTAGTATTTGATGGCCAGACGTTGGTAGGACTTATCTGCGCCTAAGTCTCCTGCTTGAGGGAGCGAATGGTGATCCTCCATTATTTTCCGTCGTGACTCACGAGGGAGAACCAGTTTCATGGCGTTGAGGTCCTCGAACTGGAGGGGGGAGATACTCGAAGGACGATTGAAATACAGTCGGCCTTCGGTGATTTTCCATTCCGGGAACTTCTCAGGGACTCGTTCCACGTCTGGTAAGTGTTTCGTGTACTACTGGTCGTTGGTCACGAGACACTGAGCAAGGCGCTCCCGGGGGGGGGGGTCCTCGGGGAAAGGGGATTCCGCGAGAGGCATCTCGTTCTCCGGGGCTCGGGAAAGTGCGTCCGGGACATAGTGGAATGCTCCCTTTCGGTGTATGATCTTGAAATCATACTCCGTCATATCGAGAGTTATTACCGTAAAGGCCTAACCTTCCAGATAGCAACGGAACTTTTTCATGGTCCAGATAACCGCGCGATGCACTCCTGTTCGGTCGCGGTGTACTCCCGTTCCGGCGCCGTCAGGCCCCTAGTGGCGTAGGCGATCACTCTCTCTTTGCCGTCCATATTCTGCGTTAGCACTGCTCCGAGGCCGACATTACTGGCGTCGGTTTGGAGGGTGAATGGACTCGAAAAGTCCGGACATGCCAATGTAGGCGCGGTTGTCAGCCGTTCCTTCAAGGTAGCAAACGCCACGTCTTGCTCGGAGGACCAGATCCAGCGCTGACCTTTCTTGGTCAACCTCGTGAGGGGTTCCGCGATAGTCGCAAAGTCAGGCATGAAACGTCGATAGCAAGACGCCATACCTAGAAATCTCTTCAGCTGCCTCAGGGTTTTAGGGGCCGGGAATTCGATAACTGGCCGCATCTTTTCTGGGTCTACCTGAAGGCCAGCTGTTTACTACAAACCCCAGGTAGTGGACCTCAGACCTACAGAATTCGCTTTTCTCACGGTTGATGGTGAGGCCGGCGTCGCGAAGTGCGTCGAGAACTTTCCCAAGCCACTGAAGATGTTCTTCGAATGACTTGGAGACGATGATAATGTCGTCCAGATAAACAAAGACGTGTGGATACATCTCTGGACCGATTACGCGCTCGAGAGCCCGTTGGAATGCTGCGGAGGCATTTGTTAGGCCGAACGGCATTCGTCTGAAATGAAGGAGACCTCTCCGAGGGACCGTAAAAGCGGTCATCTTTTTGGAATCGTCAGCCATTGGGATTTGCAAGGTAGATATGTAGTGAGCTTGCCTTAGTTCGTCTAGGATGCATGTTGTATTTGGTATCGGATATGCATCATTTTCGTAACGTCATTTACCTTGCGGTAGTCAATGCAGAAACGGTATTTGCGGTTCGGTTTCTTGACCATGACTACCGGGCTGGACTACTCACTGACGGAGGGTTCGATGATGCCATTCTTGAGCATCACATTGCTCTCCGGAGTGCGGGGTTGACATAATAAGGTTTTCGGCGAATTGTCTTGCTGTCCCCCGTGTCTAGGTGTAAGGCAGCTAACTGAGATAGCAGGGGGTTGTTTGCTAGAGGGGGTAAGCGTGTTTATAGGAATTTCTCGAGGAATTTCTCGAATTTCAGTCGAATCACGAGCTCGAAGCTCTTGTTTTCCCCTGAGCTGGGGGCGTTGAGAGCGATATCTTCCCAGAATACCTCTTTGAGTTCGAGTGTCTCCGTGTCTGGAGTGGTATTCAGAGATCCGTCCGGTGTCTCCGTTGTAAGAGAAACCTCTAGAGAACTTTCAGACCTTAGCACAGTCGCTGCTGTGCTCTCCTTTCCCCTTGGCGTTCCCGGAGTAGTAACTCCCGTTGAGGAGGCGGGGGTCTGGGACCCAGAACGTCCTACTGGTCCATAGGGTGTGCTATCGCCTTTCGCACAACTTAGTTCCCGTTTTCCGTATTAGAAATGGAAAGAGAGAAGTGCAGGAAAAGCAAGCAGAGGACACCGTAGCTAGGGTCAGAGAGCGGATTGGATTTTCCCTTCCAGAGCAAGGCGTGTCATATGCTGGGGTTAGGTTAGTCAAGTACGACACCTTTCCCGCCAATGAAAGGCAAGTCCGAGTCGTGCACACGTTTTAGAAAGAAAATGTACTCACTGGTAGGCCAGCGACCTCCTGTCTCTCCATTTCCTTCGTACTGGTGCGTTGAAGCAAGAGAGCGATAAGACCGTTCAGCCCGAGAGCTAACGACTAACTGGCACAGCCGTGCTCGAGCCCTTAATTTATAGGCGTTTGCGTCGCCATCGCCGAAGCAAATCCTCGAGGCAAAATTGCAGCGGCTACGAGCTAGTTCCGCCATCTATAGATAACGCCACTGACTAATTACCGACCGAGTACCCTATGCCGTATAGAGAGCGAGAATTCCACCAGATGGCGTTCAGGTTGACCTTATGATGCCATTTTCGAAAAATGGGTGCAGTTACAGGTAGCTGGCACCTTTCGCTAGGGGAGAGTTTAAGGGGAATATACACGCTATCTCGAAAGGCAACACCGAAAATAAAACAAAAAAATGAAAGAAAAAGAAAAATCCGTACAACGCATGGCCCCACGTTGGGCGCCATTTTCTAAACCTTTCCTGACTTTGTTCCGGTAATCTCGAATAGTATTACCCTCGCCCGTTCCCATACTCGCATCCGATGTTCCCTAACCACAAAAGTGTGGGCGCTAGCTAGATTTTTATGGACCACAAGCTAACGAAAACCGACAGAACCAAAAGAGCAAGGGGTGGGGGGGCACTACCTTACCGAAGGTCGGTAAAACCTCATTAGACTAAGAATTCCCAAAAATATCCAAAAAAAAGAGCACTACAAGAGAGAATGAGTGGAGTTGGAACTCGTCCTCGCGACAAGAGAATTTCCAAAAATTGCCCAAAAACCAATAACCTACGATAATCCGCTATCGCAAAAGAGAGATACTACCCGCGAGAGGCCATAAGCCGATCACAAGAGGAACGGGAGCAGGAGCCTAATGTCGCTCAGGATGCTAGGTCGTGGAGAGAGCGTCAGGGTCCACGGGTCCGCGAATTTAACCAAAAAGCTAACCTTACGAGAAAGCGTTTTACGAAGCTGTACGTGAGCACTGCTGGACAGCGATAAAAACCGCGTGTGAGAATCCGGAACGAAGATTACGCTCACCCGGACATCATCACCGGGCGCTCACCTACGGGTGGCGACACCTCGCGGAGGCCACCAGGGAGAACTAAATAGCCAACCTACCGGTACGTTCTCGGGAAGGGGAGGCGGACCACTAGAAGTAGTCCCAATCTAGAGAGCGTGGTACCAATGCAGGGCATTGGGAGTCCACCCAAGGAGACTCGAGAGCTGGCGGCGAACTGCCCGGAGTGCCAACCGAAGCGGCACTGCGGAGTGAGTGGGTCGTG
This sequence comes from Psyttalia concolor, assembly GCA_030522845.1. Lineage (NCBI taxonomy): Eukaryota > Metazoa > Arthropoda > Insecta > Hymenoptera > Braconidae > Psyttalia > Psyttalia concolor. Next base: position 11,411 of record JAPYZM010001830.1, read on the forward strand.
CAGCCCTTTGAGACGCTCATCCCCACTTTCGACTCGCGGCAAGGTGGGGCGCCTTACGCCGGGACGTGCTGCCGCCGTCCATAGTGTGGATATCCCCCACATTAGCTTCTCCTGGAGCGCGCCGATTCAAACGTCGCCACTAGCAGGTCCGAACAACCGCTCCGGACTACCAACCAAGTGAATCCCCACCCCCCCCCTAACATGGAGCAAGTCTCATAGGGTGACTGGAAGTGTTTCCAACGTGTCTACCCGGTGCTGTCGCCTGTGCGTCGGACTCTTACCCCTATGCACTCGCGTTCCAGCCCCCACACGCTTGGACGGGTCGAGCAATTTCCTAGGAAAGTCGATTTGTAGGTCGATTATTCGAGAGCTTTCCTAAGCTACATATTAAACTTGTGGTTGATGTGCGGGATTTTTTAAAAATCCCGTTACATTTTGAAAACTTCCACACCTTTCATACGCCCAAGGGGCAATATCGGATGGAAAGTGGTCAAAAAATGCGGTCTCTGGGCGAGTATACTAATCAATAGAGGAACGCATGGAACGCCCAGAAAAGAGCTTTCAAAATCATCGATTTTGACAAATACACCGCACGTTTAACCTCCCAAGGGGAAATATCTACGGCGAAATTTTCAAAAAAATTGGGCTCAGGGTCACTGGCAGGTTGGTCAAGCAGTTTGAGGGTCACTTGGAGATAGGTCAAGCAGTTTCAGGGTCAGTCAGAGATGGGTCAAGCAGTTTGAGCGTTACTCGGAAGTCGGTCGAGCGGTGTCAGGGTCACTCGAGGTGGATCAAGCAATTTGACGGTCACTCGGAGGTCGGTTAAGCAGTTTACGGGTCACTAGGAGGGTGGCGAAGCAGTTTGAGGGTCAGTGGAAGGTCGATGAAGCAAGTTGAGGGTCACTAGCAGGTTGGTCAAGCAGTTTGAAGGGCACTTGGACGTCGGTCGAGCCGTTTGAGGGTCACTGGGAGGTCGGTCAAGCAGTTTAAGGGTCTCTAGGGCCTTCTACTAGGACCTCGTCTTAGTGACCTTCAAACTGCCTGACCGACCCCCAAGAGACCGTCGAACTGCTTGACCGACCTCCGAGTGACCCTCAAACCGCTTGACCGACCTCCGAGTTCTCCTCAAATTGCTTGACCGACGTCCGAGGGACTCTCGACCGACTTGACCGACCTCCGAGTGACCCTCAAACTGTTTCACCGATCTGCTAGTGACCCTCAAACTGTTTCATTGATCACCTAGTGACCCTTGTGGTCCTTGACACTCTCCGGAGGACCTCTGGAGACGCTTGACTGATCTGCTAGGTACCCTCAAACTGCTTGACCGACCTGCGAGTGAGCCTCAAAGTGCTTGACCAACCTGCTAGTGACCCTGAAATTCTTTGACCGCCCTGCTAGTGACCGCTAGTCAAACTGCTTCACCGCCCTCCCAGTGACCCTCAAACTGCTTGACCGAACTACTTGTTACCCTCAAACTGCTTCCCCGACTTCTTACTGACCCTCAAACTTCTTGATCGATAACCTAGTGATCTTTGTAACGCTTGACTCTTTTGCAAGGACCCTTGGTAATGCTTGACCGGCCTCCGAGTGACCCTCAAAATGCTCGATCCACCTCCGAGTGACCCTCAAAATGCTCGATCCACCTCCGAGTGACCCTGACACCGATCGACCGACATCCGAGTGACCCTCAAACTGCTTGACCTACCTCTGAGGGACCCTCAAACGGCTTAACCGACCGCTGAGTGACCCTCAAACGACTTGACCAACCTGCTAGTGACCCTTAAACTGCTTGACCGACCTGCTAGTGACCCTAAAACTGCTTCGCTATCGTCTTCATGATCCTCAAACTGCTTGACCGACCTCCGTGTGACCGTCAAACTGCTTGACGGTTCTCCGAGTAACCCTCAGCTTGACCAACCTCCGAGTGACCCTCAAACTGCTTGATCGACCTCCGTGTGACCCTCAAACTGCTTGACCCATCTCTGAGTGATCCTCAAACTGCTTGACCCACCTCCGAAAGACCCTCAAACTGCTAGACCCACCTCCGAGTGACCCTCGAACTGCTGGACCCATCTCCGAGTGACCCTCGAAGTGCTTGACCGACCTCCGACTGACCCTCAAACTGTTTAACAGGTCTGCTAGTGACACTCCAACTGCAGGATCTTTCATCTAGTTACCCTTATGGCACTTGACTCGCTCGCGAGGACTTCTGGTGACGCTTGACCGATCTGCTAGTGATCTTGAAACTGCTTGAACGAGATCTGAGTGACCCTCAAACTGCTTGACCGACTTCCTAGTGACCCTCAAACTGCTTGGCCGACCTCCGAGTAACCCTCAAACTGCTTGACCAACCTGCCAGTGCCCCTTCAACTGCTTCATCGACCTCCTAGTTACCCTAAAACTGCATCGCCGCCCTCCTAGTGAGCCTCAAACTGCTTGAACGACCTCCGTGTGACGCTCAAACTACTTGACCGATCTCCGAGTGACCCTCAAACTGCTTGACCGACGTTCGAGTGATCCTCGAAGTGCTTGACCGACCTCTGAGTGACCCTCAAACTACTTGACCGACCTCCGAGTGACCCTCAAACTGCTTGACCGATCTGCAATTTTTTTATTCCCCTTTGAAAGACGAAGAAGAGGGAAGGGAGGGTCAGTTTTTCGATGATTTTGTAATATTTTTTCTGTGCGTTTCACAAGATTCTTTATCGATTAGTATACTCGCCCAGAAACCGAATTTTTTGAAAATTTCCTTTCAGATATTCCTCCTTGGGTGGATATACGGGAGTGAGTTTTTCAAAATCGATGATTTTGAAACACTCTTTCTGATCGCTTCACTAGATTCGCTATCGATTAATATACTTGCCCAGAGACCCATTATCTAGAGAAAGGCTTCTAATGACGAAAAAAAATTAATCCATCGAAAAAAATGAATTCGAGTGAAATTCGAGGGGCCCCCAATAAATCTTGTGTCAGCCCTATCACTTGACCATGTTGACTGGTCAATTTCAAGACAGAGCTTCCGAACCTGCCACGAAATACGAGGGCGCAAAAGTCACAAACTTTTCACTAAATCTGAAACGTGGCCTTAATTGTAAGAAAAAGGTTCCTTATATAATTTTACAAATAAACAATTTGAATTGTTAAGTTGTAAAAAATAGATTCCGATTGAAATAAACAATTTGAATTATTAAGTTGTAAAAAAAAGGTTCCGATAGAAAATTCAATTTGGGCGTTTCAGAGCATTCAAATTCATTTAAAACCCCATTTGCGAGATTATTTTTTCCTCATTTTTCGTATAATTTTACAAATGAACAATTTAAATTATTCACTTATAAAATAAACGATTCGAAATAGTACTCAAGTGCGACATTCGAAACGATTCTAATCTGTGTGAAACCCTATTTAACACATTTTTTTTTCATTTTTCATACAATTTTTCAAATGAACAATTTAAATTGTCAAGTTATAAAAAAAAGATTCCAAGAGAATATTCAATTCCGGCGTTTCAGATGATTCCGATTCGTTCCAGATTAACGAGACAATTTTTCCCCTTTTTTAAATATAATTTCATAAATAAACAATTTGAATTATTAATAAGTTGAAACAAAAAGGTTTCGAGGAAATATTCAATTTCGACGTTTCAGACAATTCTGATTCATTTGAGATTGCCAAAACTATTTTTTCCCAATTTTTCATATATTTTTAATTTGTTAATTGGTTCTATCCATTAAGTCAACTACTGGATGAATTAATGGCCTGAAACTCATGAAAAATAATTGTAAATTACAGCGACATAGATCCCCTATTGAAGTTATCCCTCTGACAGCGGGGCTGCTACTTACTGCCGAATTACCGGCACAGGCACCCGACCGTCAGATGTTACGTTCCAAACTCGTTCTCCGTGGTGAAGATGTTAGGTCCATTGCCTGTGGAGTGCTTAAGCACTCTGCTTCACAAGTGCGGGTATTTTGGAATAATTTTTAAGACGACACTGGTAAAATTTCAGACGTAATATTTATATTGAATCAACTAGTTTGTTTAAAGTCTTACAAAGCTCTATAACCTTCAACTGAACTCGCAATGAACTAGTGATCACTCTTTTGACTACTCTGGTCCACGTAGGTAGTAGGACTGTACTTGCTCTTATTCTAAAATTTTCTCTAAGTGTTAATGAGGAAAAAGGTTCATCCCACAAGAAAGAGCGGGGATTCAATCGCAACCTTGCATCTACTCGACAGGGTTGATCTTACACCCCCGCAGCTAGTCGCTCTGGCCCAGCCCCGAGCTCTTGAGTGTACGTGACCCGAACAATGGGCCCAACATGTGGTGCGGAATAAAAGTAAAAACCACTCAAGTTTATGGAAGAAAAATAAGCTCTGGGAGAAGGTTTATCACTCTTATAGTTTAAGGGTAGGTTTAAATTGCCCTCGAAAACTCCATAAGAAAAAACAATCCAAAGGTTCTTTTATTTTGGGGGGCCTAAGCGACGAGAAATTCTAAGATTTACTGCTCGTTTCCTGTTTATGAATTTCTTCAACATATTCTATAAAATTCAGTTTTCATGTTAAAACCGTAGAAATATTCTTTTAGCCCAAAGTTATAATACAGTTTTAGTAAAACTAACGAGTAACTCATTCCATTATTATTTGAAGTTATCTACTGAACTTATAGTGATTATAAGGCCTCTATGTAGTAACTAGCGGTCTACGCGACACCTTCCCCCTTGTTTAAAAAGATGTTTGATAAACAGCTTTTTACAACTATATATCTTTTATTAGTAAACTATCATTTCTAAATAACATGGGTAGATATAATTATTCGGCTTATCATTGAGTCGCAGAGGTCATTTTTTCATTGGAATTTTTAATAAATGCATGTTTCAATTTTTTCGTGTGAACGATTTTTCTTTCAATACTATCAAGCGCGATTCCTCCATTTAATTTATCGGTAATTGGTATATATAACTACTCCAAAATTTATTTAAACAATTTTTGTTTTTTCTTATCTCGCATGATATTTATAATTATTCCACACCTCTAATAAGAGTCGGAAAAGAATTAAAAAAATTTTGTCAACTACCTCAATATATTGAAGAAATAATCCTCAACCTTG
>JAPYZM010001832.1:0-16260 GCA_030522845.1 Psyttalia concolor
ATTTTTCTCCCCGGCGTAGGAGTAAAGTCGCAATTCCCTCCCGCGTAGCGGGAGGGAAGTGAGTACTTTGCTCCCGCCGGGGAGAAAAACATTTTTTTTTACTTGTTACGAAATATACTATTTCATGTCTGATTTTCCTGTTTGACGGAAATTCCCAATTCTTCAGTGAAATTTTAAAAATTAATAAACGTAGGAATTTAACATTGTCTTCTATACAATACAGAAGTGATAAATAAATTTAAACTTTACCATCGCTTTCTTCCTTTGTATCCGGTGGATCATCATTGAACGTGGGTCGCGCGTGAACCGGTGGAGGATTCCCCTTCAGAACTGCATCAAAAGCAAACTCAATCGGCATTCGACATTCCGAAATGGACATCAGTCGTGAAGTGATAAAGCGTGAGAAATCAGAAAAATCGATTGTCCTCATATTCCAAATAAATTACCAATTTCTTAGCAAATTGATTGAAAAAAATCTAAAAAATTCCAAAAAAAATCATTACAAAAATTTGTTTCTTTGTCTTTCTCTTTTTGATCGTTAAAATGGACTCATCTCATTTCGTCACACGCGAAATACCACTTCACTTCAGTAATTATCCTACAAATTGTTAATAAAAATTAACGACCGCGAGGTAATGAAGAAAAAAAACAATTAAATTTTGAAAACCATTAGCACCAGGTGAGGTTGCCATGCGTGTTACTGCCCAAATTCTCCCACAGCAATGAAACCAAAACAGAAAAATCAAATTACAGTTAAATAATAAAATTAATGAGCGGGTAATATCCTCCGGTTTGGTCTCCTCGTTTTCTCATGACTCCCGGGGTGGATGAGAAAATAATAATCCGATGTAGCTCATTCGAAACATGCACTCAGTGTCGACCTTGGGAGGACGGAGAGACGGAAGTGAACTCACCTTGATCGGTGGCCCTCGTCTTCTGGGCCTCGAGTACCTCGCGTCGTCCGTCTGCACCATTCAGCGACAAGAACAAACGTACTAAATGATAACAAGGCTTGTGTACGTCAACAATGGCCGACTGCTGAACTCCAATCGGTCGGACATTCATTCATCCACTCTTACATTATTTTTTTCTCGGGATTGAGTCGTCCGATTGAATTTTTTTTGCCAAGACTTTTAACTTGGCAGCGAGAAATAATCAGAGAAATTATAATTGAATTGTTTATTTATGCGGAGGACTTGAAAAAATGATTTTTGGACTGAATTGAAGTCAACTCGAAATGATCAATTGAAAGAAAAGTCGCCAGTAGTTCAATAAAAATCGGCTGACATTTTGCTCTCACCCTCGCCGGAATTCCGCGAAAATTTGTTTACCCGAACTTCCCTCACTTTCCAGCGAATTTGCTCCCATTCGCGTATTCAAAATTGGAGAGTTCTCCGGGAGCACTGGACTTACGTGGGCAGACGAAGATTTACGAATGCATTATTAATATTGAACAATTCCTCGTGTACGGAGCCCTCGCACAATTTTCGTCTGTTCCCTCGCTTCACAGTCAATTGACTTCAATTTCTTCGTTACATACGTTTAAAACGCGTGTGGGCAATAAACTTCCGGGGACAGGACATCAACTCAAGTTTCTCTAAACAACATCCTGCCTTTTACGACTGCACAAGTCACTTCCCTGACTCATGTAGTTAATCGGTTAGAATGTCTCAATCATTTTGAATTCTTTGGCGCAGACAGAAACGAGAGATTGAACGATTTCGGGGTCTCACCAATTTTTCAAGTGACAGATGTATTTAATTAAAAATCCCAGCAATTTTGTTAAAAAGCCATTAATCCGTTAATTAACAAAACAAATTGAGAAACTATAACAGCAAAACAATTGACATTATTCGTTTAAGACAGGAATTGTAAAAAAATTGCCACGATTTTTAATAAAAAAATTCTTCCAGTAGTCTGGAATGGAAAAACCGCTCGATAGAAAATTGGAGATACTTTGTTAAGAGAAATTTTAATCACAAAAAACCCAACAGTCACATTCACCACGTGTTAGACGTTACGAGAATACTAGATCGATCTTAATTGTCAACTTACGTTTGAAGTCGTTGGCCAGACAAGCCCCCCACTCCTGCCTGGAGAGTTTGAGATCCTGATTGAGATCGCACGTCCTTGCGAATGTTCTCGCACACTTCTTCGGTCTCACTGCTTTTTTCGCGAGCCTCCGGAGCTCTTTGTATTCATTTCTGTCGAGATAACCGTCGCCGTTTTTGTCGAGGGTCAGGAATTTCCAGGATAGGACGCGCTCCACGTTTTTATCACCTATTGAATTAATTGAAAAAAATTGTCTTCAAGCACTCGTTGAACAATGGGAAACCTGAAAATTATTCTTCAAATATCTTATATTACTAAAGGAAAGTGTGCAAAATATCGTATCGAATCGCCATCTCCAATAAATCGATCTTTTTTCTATCGATACGAAAGAAATAATCGATAAGGGATTAATCGATTATTTCACTTGTATCTTATATTACTATAAAGGAAAGTGTGCAAAATATTGTATTGTATCTCAATCTCGAAGCTACACAATAAATCGATCTTTTATCTATCGATACTAAAGAAATAATCGATAAAGGATCCCTATCGATATTACGAGGAAGTCGGTTAGACTTCCTCCACTCTCGAAAGTGCGAGATACGATTAATCGATTATTTGACTTTTATCGATTAATAGACAATCGATTATTCCTTGTCATTGTCGACAAGACCAAAAAAAAACGCCAAAAATATTTTAAATAAAATCATATTTTCACGAGAGATTGAAGTGGGGGAAAAATATAATTTTTGTAGTTAAATATCCTTTTGACACGAATTTAAAGAATTGTCTCATGTAAATTTGGGGATTTGGTTGTTCGAAAGAAATATTTTGTTCTCAGTGTGATCAGTTAATTCTTGCAATCACTACCCATTATTTATTTGATGCTTGTAAAGATGAGGGCCCATAAACCCATGGAATGCAACTGGCAAGTGTCTCTGGTGGTACATAAATTAAACCACAAGTGTATCCAAACGAAAAAGTTAAAAAGCCCCCCCCCCCCCTCCCCCTCTCCACCCTAAGTGTGTGTTACTTGAATAACTCCCCGCATACCAGTATAATCAGATGCAACTTGGCTTGGCAATTATCACTTTCATTACGTCCACGACAACCCGCAATTACCCAAGTACGTATACCTCCTTCGTATTATTATTTTTAGTCGTTCTCTTTTTATTATCACTCCACCATTACCACCTTTCATTATCCTTTCCTTCGTGATATTGTGCCCATGAGTGTTATTTTAACTCCATTCAAGTGCTATTAATAAATCTCACGCTGAGATTTATTAAAAATTTTCAAGGATTTTTTGGTCGTTAAGGAAATTATAACTCTGCTTATTTCATCGATTGGTAATCGGGTCTAGGTAATTCTAGATGTTAATTCGATAAGCTGTAATTGTTATTAACTTCCCGGTAAGGGAGTTATTGTATTCACCCCGAAAATGAGAATTGCTAATTTCAGAAATTGTCGACGTTTTATGATCAGGAGAAGCTCTCCCGGTGATTTTTAAAATGAAGTCTGTGCGTCTGTGTGGACCTACTTTTTTATATTGTTTTTATAGTTTAATTTTTTATTCAATTTTTTTGGAGAAAATAATTTTATATAACTTTTTTTTCAGTCCTTGACAAATGGTATAAAAAATTGGTTCAATTTTATGGAAATCGGTTGAAGTGAATTCAGAGTCACCAGAAGTGAGTAAATCATTTTAAGAAATGTTTAAAAACACGAGGTGAGCAGCCGCCATCTTGATGGTCCCTTGCGTCGGGAGGAAGTGGTTTCTAATCAAGATGGCGGCGGCTTTTGGCGCACTAGATTTCCTGAAGACCCAAAAAACTATTAATCCCGTGATTTAGGTAATTAATTATCTCACCATCCGCAGATATGTTCGTCCTTCTGTACTCGATCTTAAAATTTCCGATGAGATTAGTATTGAATGTCGACTTTTCCGCCCTGTCACAAGTGTTTCTGTGCCGACTGGTGTACTGGCGGCGCTGCTTCCAGTTCGGGGAGCGTCTCCGTTGGCCGCTACGCGTGGAAGCGGAGCCCGAGGCGGAGGCGGTTGCCGCTTTCATGCACCTGGGCTTTTCATTCTTGACGGAGGTGTCGGGAAGCGGGCGACCCTGAGGTGTCACACACCAGCAGTACCCGGTTTCCGTGTGACACTGGACTGGCGCCCAAGTGCCGTCCGGTCGGCAGACAGGACGTGAGCCAGGACGGGCTGTCACTCGGGCCGAAAAGCATGGAGGGGTCTCTGTAATTATTTTTTTCATTCACTGAATTTAGAAAATTTGGGAAATGAAGATTTTTTTTACCTTCCAATTTTTGTAAGACATTTCGTTATAAATAATTTTTTTTCCCCTGTCCTCACGTATACCCACTCCGGTTTTTACGAATTTACCCTTCCCACCCCTCGACTCTGCTGTACCGTCTTCGCCAAGGACCAAGGAAAAACCTCATCCTGAGGGGAAAACCGTGGCCAGGTACAGTCGTCCCTTTTCAGGAGACTCCCGCTCGGCAGTGAATCGTAAGATCAGAGTGCTACAAATTTTTACAAATTTTGAGCGCCGGTGACGGAAAGCGAACCCGGATCATTGGCATACCAGTCTAGCACTCTAACCACACAGCCACTGCCGTCGGTCATTTCGTTATAAATAATTAATGATTATTGTTAAAACTTCCCAAGTATCTATCAAAAAATTAAAAATCGAAAACTCTCGTTAAAATATTCGATAGGATTTTAATTGGAAATTCTGTCATCAAATCCAAATACCATAAATCAGACTAATGTCCTTTGAATCAGATTACCTGGACATGGGCCAGTGTGTTTGATGAGAATCGACTCCCCCTGACACTGTCTGGAGACAACTTGGCACTGAGAGGAATAGGTCACCCCATCGCTGCCACATACCGGAGTGCTAGTAGCGTCTGACATGAAGCATTCAGCTATTCTCTTCCGACATTCCTCCTGAAACAACAAATCACCAAAAATAAAAGTTGCATCGTTGAAAATGTAAACCACATTTTTTCGAGTCAGTGATGAATGGAGCCGATTCTATTCTCGGCGTTGAATTACGTGCGGGCCAGGGGTCAATGCTGCGTTACAGCAACCGAGCAATTGTTTTTTTTCGGTGAGATTCCCCAGAGGGTGCTCCTCACATGAGACAATTTCATTTGATTTTTTTTGACCATTTTTTATTGAATAAAAAGTCGCAGATTGAAATTGAGAATTTGCTCAAAATTCCAGTCATTTTTCACGTCAATTAATAAAATAGGTTTTTATTAGAATTAATGAATAATGTTAAAAATCGTTTTTTTTAATTTTCGTACCATTTTCTGTATGACCTACAGAAGAAGTCGATGGAAAAATTCTGATTGTCAATAGGTAAGAATCAGGATTTTTAGGCGAACAATATAAATTAGCCAAGTTAAAATAAATTAAAGATATATTATATTAAGTGGATACATCAGTCAAATTCCAAGGCTCACGCCGGACAGTCCAGTGAGTCCTTTATTACTCGCTCTATACATTCCAGGGTGGGGAGGATAAGGTAATCGTCCCGCCACTTAAACCACCGAATATTATCGATTGAAATTTTATACTCGCCACAATAACTCGAGATTGACCGGTGGGAATCGAATGATTTTTTTTTCATATTAAAGCTCGAAATCCGAGCTTCAATATAGAATAAAAATTATTAAATTTCACTCAGCCGACCCCGAGTTATTGTCAACTGAAGACGTTCCGATTTGCCCTCTCATCCTACCTATACCGAATATTGTTTAACAGAAAATATTAACATTAACCGTCAGAAGACGTTGTAGCTCAGCATTTAATTGCAGTAAACTGGTTCTCCCTTCATCCCGCATTATTGAAAAAAAATGCGAGGAGCAATGAGAGGCTCAGCGGAGTACAGAAGTCACTTGTTGAAACTCACTGGTAATCCGGTGTGACGTTTACGAGGCCATGAAGTAGCCGGGGGAAATGGCCGTAGTTTCACGGACGATTGAAGACACTTGTAACCGTCTATTGAGTTATCACTTGTACATATTCCTGGATATATCGTTGCATATCGAGACTCATTCTTCACACCTGCTTAACTCTGACACACTCGGTCGTGTAGTGTCTGAAAACTGTCGTTTTTAACGTGAACAAAAAAAAATCCCAGGACATGCTGCTGGGTGTGTTTGGTCGATCGTGAAATCGATTTCTCGTGGCCTAATGCACCGTGCCAATTGGCAACTGGTGTCCTTGGGAGTGGATACGTCTGGGCAACAAGTGACAGCAGAGCATTTGACGTATCGGAAAGCCGTGCACGAATAGTCGAGGAAACTGTGAAACTCGCTTATGGGTGAACAATAAATTTATTTATTTAATTCGGCATTATATTTATTTTATATTTATCTCTGTGACTGAGAAGAAATTGGAAATTGCCAGCCAAAGCTCACGTTCAGCTCCGGCCTCCGCCATTTTTTTTCTTCTCTTCCCTAGGTTCTCTAAAGTTCCCCAGAATCCCTACTCCCGATCGTCCTTTACGGGGTTACCAATTACAGCCGAAAACTGGCATGAAAAGATATGATCTAGGAGTGAGACGAAAGATCGTAGTATCTAATATGTCGGTAATTAGATTTGAGCGGGAATAATGATGACTAGAATATAATAAAGTACATATAACGAACGCCTGTTTTCCTCCAAGCCACGACAAAGTACTCCAATATGGCGGCCAAGCTTCACTCGCGATACAAATACAAATGAGAATTTCTACAAGAACAACCCACACTCGAGACCTGATTGCCGACATGTCAGAGTTTGTAATCTCTCGTTTGACGCCAAGATCATAAGTTTTCATGCCTGCTTTCGGCTGTAATTAGTGACCCCGTAAATGTGTGTAATGAGTAGAGATTCTGGGGAATTCTCGAGAACCTCTGGGAGAGGCAAAAAAACGAGCAAACCGGGCCCTAACCTCTTTGCTATCATTATTCTCAATCGAAATTAGCCCTCACCATCTTCATAATATAACAATAAGAAATGAACTATCGTCAATTATTGAGCTATTTTATTTTTCACCAAATGGAACCTCTGATTTTCCACTTAATGTAGAAATGGCCTGAAAGCTGGAGAACTTGGAGATCAGGTCTTTTTCGATCAACACTCCCAAGAAAATGATAAACTCTGGCGTTTCTGTGTACAGACACAATCCAGACGTACCCGCCGAGGTAAAGAAACTGTCTGTGGTCCAACAGGTTCCCCCTGTTGCGTACGGGTTTCGTCACGTAATTATAGATCGCGAAGTATCGGCAAGTTGGATATGTTTGTGTGTATTCGAACCCCAGGTATGTTGATAACTAATCTATCCCGTTCGTTTTCACCCGGAGGGGGAGGGAGTCAAAATGTACACAAGCATCCATATGGTGTAACTCAATTTCCCTATTCTCGTCCCAGGAGGGAAAACGGGTCCCGATCGCCAGGGAAATTCCACTCTCCAACTCTTCATTAATACCACGTTTGAAAAACCCCATTTTTTAAAATATTTTTTTTCAATTTAGTTTCTTATTCTGAGAATTAATTTTCGAATTAATTAAAAGAGTTTATTGAAGAGGTCCTCAAATCTCGAAAATGCGAGGTACGATTAATCGATTAGTTGGCTTTTATCGATTAATCAATAATTCATTCTATTATGATCGACAGGCACAAGACAGGACAAAAATTCCATTATACTAATAGCGCTCCTCGAGTTTCGAAAGTGCGAGATATGATTAATCGATTATTTCATTTTTATCGATTAGTCGATACTCAATAATTCATTCTGCCATGATGACAAGAAGAAAAAAATGGTAAAAATTATAATAAAATTGTAGAACGTTGGCAAGGGAAAAAGATTTTCAGAAAATCGATTATTTTTCGAGAGCTCATCGAGTATTCATTCGAGATATTCAATGTTTCTCCCTCAAATAATCGATAGAAATAAAATAATCGATTAATTGTACCTCGCACGCTCGAGATTTAAGGTCCTTAGCATTTTGAAGATCTGTAAGGAATGAATCGATTTTCGGAACATCGATTTACTTTTACGAGTTCATCGAGTGCCCATTCGACTGTTCATTCGAGACATTTAACGCTTCTCCCTCATACAGTTGATAGGAATAAAATAATCGATTAATTGTATCTCGAACCTTCGAGATCCGAGGTCATTAGTATTTTGAAGATCTATAAGGGACGAATCGATTTTCAGAAAATCGATTTACTTCCGAGAATTCATCGAGTGCTCATTCGAGATATTCAATGTTTCTCCCTCATATAATCGATAGAAATAAAATAATCGATTAATTGTACCTCGCACCCTCGAGATTTGAGGTCCTTAGCATTTTGAAGATCGGCAAGGAACGAATCGATTTTCAGAATATCGATTTACTTTCGAGAGTTCATCGAGCGCTCATTCGAGTGTTCATTCGAGATATTCAACGGTTCTCCCTTATATATAAGAATTACCTTCTATTCCACCCGGAAAATCCAACAAAATAAATTGAAAACTCGCAACCGACGAAACTTTACAAAAATTCCTGTACAATAAATTGCATAAAAAATATATTTATTGATTGCCTATTCAACTAGAATTCGAAAAAGTGTAACTTCGCTAGGAATTCTCGCCTCTCGAGCCGAATTGAACTGACTCACCAGAATTTAACGATTTTTTTATTCCCCGATTTCACTTCCAACATTTGTCTCTCTCTCTCTCTTGGCGCCTGACTTGATCATGACCAATCGATCAATCCGCCACTGTTGTACCCACGTCTGACAATGCAAAGTAAATTCCGCACGGCTTTTTTTTCGACTATCGATACCCCGTTATCGCATGTGAGTCCACTCTCCCATTTCTTCCTTCGGCTGCTCCACTTTTCCAATCTCACGCGGACAATAAACAGAATAACAATTTATTCGATAATATTGTGGAGAAGGTTGAGGTTCATGTGATTAATCATTCGGTTATTTAGATGCTCATTGATGATGAAAATAGAATCGTTGAGCTGGCGAGATGAATTTCCGGGAATTTCGGTGGATTTCTGCTCCAGGAGAAACAGTTTGTGAGTCATCTGAAATTGCGGAGAGGATGCGTTGGAATTTTTCTCATCGAAAATTGAATAAAGATTCATTATTGCCCAAGAACTGAATAAAACAATTTCGTTAAACTTCCCAAATGAAATTCAAATTGTCAAAATCAAAATAATGAAACGAACAAGAATGGTAATTAAATAATTAATTCGTAATTTTGCTTTCAATTTCAATTTTTATCAATTATCATTGACAAAAATAATAATTAAAAAAATCCTGATTGGCCTAACTGATTAACGAATTCGAAATAGAGATTATTAAAATTGCGCAGACAAGGTCGTCAAGCCGCCAATCATTTTTCATTCTCTCTCTCTCTCTTCTTTTTTATTCTCTTCACTTCTAATTAAGTCGAAGTGGCGCCCGAGCGATGATCGATCTGGCGGATCGATAATTATAACTCGGATAGTGGACACTTTGTGTCGCTTCCTTGGTACATCGTGCACGTACACTGTACGGTTCCTGGAGATTTCAATACACTAATTGCGCATCGATGCACTCGAATGTACTTGTCATAACAATCGCCTTCTCACTAATAAGGGGGAGGGAGGGGGGGGGGGGGTTGTAATTCGAGATGTGGATATTAACGATGTGCGTAAATAATCGCCTGGTCGACTTAGCGAGACGAAAAAATTTAATTGGATAGAATTTTCAGGGAGTTCCCTAGAAGATTCTGAATTTCCGTTGAATTTTCTCCGGTTGCAAATATTTGCGAACAAAATAAATTAATGAAAGTCGATTTTTGGATCGAAGTTTGTGGGGAAAATAGATAAAAAACAACAGAATTTATTTGCCACTTTTTCTAGAGTAATTGCCGGTACCATAAAAAAATGTCTCATTCTCCAGTGGAATATCCGGAATTAAATATGAACTGCAGAATTTTTTACGTAATTAAATTGCCCAGAAAATTCGAATTTTGTCGACAGAGGACGATTAATCGATAATTCAGTCTGTCATCGATTATTTCAGTTTTATCGATTAATCGATAATTCATTCTGTCATCGATTATTTCGTTTTTATCGATCAATCGACAATTCATTCTGTAATTATTCTCGAAGTCTCGAAAGAGCGAGATGCGATTAATCGATTATTTTACTTATATCGATTAATCGATACTCGATAATTGATTCCGCCATTATCGATAAGAACGAAAAACCCCAAAAAATGATAATGAAGATCTAGACTGATTTATTCTATCGGACGTAATGCCTAGAAATTCTTACTTTTGTCTGTAGACGACAATTCACTCGATTTGTCATTAATTGCTGAGAAAAAAAACTACTCCACTGATTATTTAATCGGACCGAGATGATAAAAAATGTTTTCCTCCCGTGACCGATTTTTTCTTCTGTCCGCAGTGCTATTTTGTTCATGAAAAAAATCTCTCGTAACGATTATCTTATCACACCCAATTACCTTGACCTTGACTACTAGATTCGTGAACTAATTGAAGTCGCGGGTGTATTTTTCCGGATGTTTTCGGTTAATATCACATCCTCTGCTATGGGAAATCAGAGAGACAGATCATTAGAGACACTCAGAGATGTTATACTCGGGTGTCTTAATTTCTATTAAAATTCCACAGACTCCCACATTGTCCTAAAAATTTTTTCGTGCATTGTCCGACGATTACCCAGTAAACTCAATCATTCTCCGCAGTTCCATCATTATCTCTTAACTGATAATGCATTCAAATGTGACATAATTCCTGGTAAACATTCGAGTGGTTATCAACAAAAATTCGAGGTAGTGACCATCCACTCCCAAACTCTAGTCCAATTATTTGGAAAAGAAAAATTAATATTCCACAATAGGTGGTCCCATCTTTCTTCATTATAATTTTGTCCTTTCTTTTTTGGTCTTGTCGATCATGACAGAATTAATTATCGAGTATCCGTTAATCGATAAAAACGCAATAATCGATTAATTGCATCTCGCAACTTCAAGATTTGAGGTCATTAGTAGCTTAATTGGAATCGATTAGATAGATTAAATTCAGAAAATCGATTTTCTCTCGGGAGTTCATCGAGTGTTCATTCGAGTTATTTAGTGATTGACCTCCACATGTAACGAAAGAATCGACTTTATTTCGAGAGTTCATCGAGTGCTCATTCGAGTGTTCATTCGAGATATTCAGTGGTTGATCCTTATATATAAGGAAATAATCGATTCTTAGAGAATCGATTTTGTTTCGAGAGCTCATCGAGTGTTCATTCGAGATATTCAGTGGTTGACGCTTATGTACAAGAAAAGTATCGATTCTCAGAAAATCGATTCTGTTTCGAGAGCTCATCGACTGTTCATTCGAGATATTCAGTGGTTGACGCTTATATGTAAGGAAAGAAGCGATTCTCAGAGACTGGATTCTGTTTCAAGAGCTCATTCGAGTGTTCATTCGAGATATTCAGGGGTTGACCCTTATATCTAAGGAAAGAATCGATTCTCAGAGAATCGATTCTGTTTCGAGAGCTCATCGAGTGCTTATTCGAGTGTTCATTCGAGATATTCAATAGTTCTCCCTTATCCATCGGGACATATAAGGATCAATGAAATTCGAGCAAAAATGACGGACTTGACGATTATTTTACTCTCCAACTATTCTCAACGAGTGGGAACAACTCTCCTCGATTCATGAAAATTCATCTCTTAATCCCACTTTTATCTCGCTTGTTTGATGATGGGTTTATGCAGGTGAGTAAGACGAGTACCGAGTACCCGACGTTATCAAATATTTAAATGGCTTCATGTGCCAAGCCAGTACCACCCTCACTGCAGTATTGTAATCTATAATTTCTCCTTGTTCATTTTTACTTCAAAACACGTACCACCGGCCTCTCCCTTCCAGCCTCGATGAATATTCAGGTAGCCCTATCTCCAGGGTTACCACTCCATTGACACAATTTCTATCTCATTCAGTTTTTCAATTTATTTTTAATTATCATTTTTTTTTTTACTTTCCAATCCCTCCGGCTTTCGTATTTCCGCATTTCGGGGCTTCAATGTTGATTCACAGGATTTCTTCAACTGAATCAGCACGAGTGATTCAGTGAATTAACTCTTCAGGGATTTTTCTAATGGACTTTTTAGTTATTTGTTAAGAGGATTTCATTATTGCGATAATCTTCTCATCAAGTTCATTAAAATTATACGGGAAATTCTGTTAATTTTATACTGTTAAATCCATTATAAAAAAATCCAATGTAACGTTTTTTGAAGCCTTTTTATTCGGATATATTTATACATCTATATATATATGTATATCTAAATAGGTTTTACGTGGCCTTTTACGGGGTTATATATATATAGATATATATATATATACATGCATACATCTGCAATTAATAGACAATATATATATTCATTAGGTAGCGCATCCAATGTGATTATACGCGCGCGTCCATCTCTAGTGATTTCATAAAAGAATTGATAAATTAATAATTAATAGAATAGCTGAGAATATTGCAAATAGAAACTTATCCACTTCTCCCCAATTTGCCCTGACCAATTGTTTTCAATAAAAAAAAAAGTCTCGAGCCACTCTCGATTCATGAATTCCCCAATACAATTATTTTATACGAGAAACCTCATCCCTCAACATGAGACCGACCAATCTCGCTGACTCTCCATACATTTTTCCACGCACCCCAGCCAATTGAGATAAGAATGGGGCCACCACTACCTCCATCCCCTCCCGCCTCTAATTTCTACAGTACGAATGCATGTTTATGTCACTCCATTGACTAATAAATCTGTTGTCTCGCGTGTGACGACTAATTTCCCCAGTCCAAGTAGCTCGTAAAAATAAGAAAAAAAATATAAAAGTCACTTCAACTGAAACGCTACTCTCATTGCGGCACGCGTGAGGTTTATCTTGTTCCTCTGATTTCCAGAGACAAACGCTCGCCAGTTGGGAGTAGATTCTCCTGTTATTAGCTTGACGATCCCGAGGGAGGAAGTTACATTTTAATAAAAAATTCAATTGTAACTTGTGGAGGCCGCTAATTGAGACTTTGTAATTTTTTGGCTTGAATTTCTTTCTTTAAATCTTATTAATAAACCCCCAGTGGATTTACTAGACGATTCCACTGGCCTTCCACTCTAATATTCAGTAGAAAATGTATCGCAGAAAATCAATAGAATTTTATTTTTCTCTACAGATTATTCGGTTGTGACATTTTCTGCAGAGTTTGGCTGCAAAAAAAAAGACACCAAAAATGCTCCATTTTTTGGCAAAGAAAAATAAAATAAAAAACAAACGTCACGCGAGGAATTTCATCTTAGGTTTCCAGTTGACAAAGATTACTGGGGACTTGGTAGGGTTTTTGTGAAATAAATTTTGACGTGTTTGTGGCAGTTACCGAGTAATTACCAACCGATTGTTCATGAAATTGTGAAAAAACTCACCTTCGCAATAGCAACCGTAGTATTTCCCTCCACGTGACTGCCCCTGAGAGCAACGGCAAGGATAAAGATACCAAGGAGCATCCTGAGCCCTTCCGACATCCTGCAATCTTTTTATGAGACTAAATAAATCCCGAAAGATGCCGAGGAGACCTCGAAAAAAGCACTTGTCTCACACTTTGGCTTCGCTCTCTGCACTTGACACCATTTTCCACCCTTTCCCACTCGATTTTGGATGTTGTCCCGAGGGAAGTGAGGATTACCCTGGCTCCAAGGGATTCGCAGAGTCCGAGGAAGGCGGAGAGAGCCCTCAGTATGTCTTCACTTCATTGTACAATAGAAAGAAATAATTAATCCCCACGTCTTTCTCGTCGCTGAGAGCCTGAATTTATTCTCAAACTGACAAACTTCTCGGGACTGATATTTCCGTGAAGTTGGGGGAAGCCGAGTGGACTGAGAGTACGTGTCCAGCCGTGGCAAATGCTGGTGAGCAACTGGCACTTGCCACTTGCCCGTTGGGGTCTGTCTCAGTGCCGAGTGTAACGGCAGAGGCAGGAGAGACGCGGGTGCGATATCAGAGGAGCTCGAGACGAGAGTGGAGGCGATTGCCACAGGCTGAACATTTTTTTTTCTCATTTAAAAACAGAGAAACAAGTGGATAATCGCATTTTCGCTGCTCGATGAAAGCTTTGTAATCGATGCAAGGCTTGGGTTTTTTTGTCAGCCAGGGGGAGAAAACGTAAGTTTCTCCACACGCAGTGCGAGAAAGTATTTTTTTCGTAGAGTTACATCACTCGTCTTCCACTTGTTCCACACCTCCCACAAGATCCGGAATGAAAAACCATCGGATCAGATGACATTTGGTCACTGACAAATTGTCTGTACAGATGCCACGTGGCGGCCATTTTTTTCTGTGTCACAAAATTTTGTTGAGGTTTGTTGTGTGATTGTCCATCAGTTGATTTTGTCAGTGAGAAGTTGATTCAATAGAACAACCGATTGTTTCATAACATTTTATTATGAATAACTAACGTTTTTCCCTTTTCTTGTTCATTTGGACATCTGCAGTGTCGCTATTCCTTGGATTCGACGTGAAGTGGCAGCAAGCTGATGACATTTTCAGCATGTGACAATAAATGGTCAATTGGGGATTGATAATTTGACGTGTCACTGACGGTTATATGATCGTCATCTGACATGTTCGGAACTTTTGTCGCGTCACTACACTTTGCAAGAATTAATGGTGCACAAGGGGTTTACGGCTAGTGTTTGGACTCCAAAAATTTCCCAGCCATACGACGGAATGATTTTCATCTGTCACTGATCCCCACCTCTTGAGATAGCCCTCCAGGTTTCTGCGAAAAGTCCCGAATGCAGTTAAAACTTTATCCGAGATAAAGGTAAAAGCCTCGTAAAACTTCTCTGATCAATTCAGATGTTTTTTTTTTAGACCCAACAGCGTTCCCTTCCACGAAGCCACAGGTTTCAATTTAAGAACATTGTTGCCAATTCGCTATCGAGAAAAAAGGCCTGCGGTCGGGAGTCCTTCCTTCCTCATTTCTTATATATATACATTTTTTTGTTTCTTTTAGAAAAGATGAAAAGATTTGTCGGTGTCTCGTTTTCTGAGCTCTGGAGGACAGTAAAAATGACCTGTGATGGTGGACCGAGGAGACAGGCGGGCACCTGGGAGTGGTCGCAGGGCAGATTTCGAGTGATATGGGACAGAGGGAAACTCCCGGGGGATCTCGAGGTGTTGAAGGAGGATGGAGAAACAACAGAGGCCGGAGACTGGCCGACGATCCGAGGATATTACCTCGAGGTTTCGGATATTATAGGGACAATGAGACCAGTTGGGCTTTCAGATTTTTAAGACTGTTGGATTGAAATGGGTGAAGTGGGAGCGAAAGTTTTGAGCATTTTCGGCCACAGTCGCAGACTCGAGGATTTTTTTTTCCTAAGACTAAAATTGTTTTTGAATCGAGAAAAAAAATAGGATTTAGGAGCGAGTTTTATCGCCAATTTTTAATCATTTTTACAAATCTTGAAAACTTTTTCGGAGAGTTCATCGCATGGTCATTCGAGATGTTCAATGATTCTCATCGATTTGTAAAGAAAGAATCGATTTTCTGAAAATCGAGTCTCTTTCGATAGCGCATCGAGTGCATATTCGGTTGTTCATTGGAGATATTCAATGGTAGTATAGTAACTCGTCCTCGTCAATAGGAATTTACATCTTCAGTATAATTTTTTTGTTGTCTTCTTGTCGATAATGATAGGCAAAAATTATCGAATCTTGATTAATCGATAAACGTGAAATAATCGATTAATTATACCTCGCACCTTCGAGATTTGAGGACCTTTATTGGCGACCCGGATGTACCCATATCGATATCGATACGTAGATGGATGATTATGTTGTATCGATTTCTCGTTTAGTATCGATAGAAAAAAGAATCGATTTATCGTCCGACTTCGAAATTTCGATAGGATACGATAGTTTGCACATTCTCCTTGGGGAATATTACGCAAAGTTGGAATCTAAATATAATATTCTTTCCATCACGCTGTGTCGGAAAAGTAAAGCGAAGCGGAGAGTGACTGAATAGTACATTTTGCCACTAGGCCGTGAAGAACTTTTCTGGCGAATATGAGGTTACAGGACGAGCCGAAGGCGAGTTCTGTAATCATATGAGGCAGAA
>JAPYZM010001833.1:0-16473 GCA_030522845.1 Psyttalia concolor
ATTATATCACTCGCCTTCGGCTCGTGATATAAACCTCCCACTCGCCAAAAACCATTTTTTTTCACTTGTTACGAAATATACTATTTCATCTCGATGTGTGGAAAAAGTACTTTTCAGTCACTCCAAGCGAAGCGGACCGTGACTGAAAATTTACTTTTCCGACACAGCGGGATGAAATAGTATATTTCGTAACAAGTGAAAAAAAATGGTTTTTGGCGAGTGGGAGGTTTATAGCACGAGCCGAAGGCGAGTGATATAATCCCATGAGTCAAAAACCACTTTTTTCACGTGTTACGAACAATATTTTTCATCTCAATGTGTCGAAAAAGCACTATTAGTAGGTCCGATAAACCGTCATCCATGATATTACCGTTCGAGAAAATCCAAACTGGAATCAACAAGCATTAGGAACGATCTAAAATAAAACAAAAAACCGATAGATTTCAATGACTCTACGAAAAAAATTGCTGTCTTCAAACTATCCTGCCAATAATCCAAGCCCCCAGAAATAGAAAGATCAGATTTGAAAAAATAAAGTATGAGCCTGTAAAATACAAATTCGTGGGGGTGAGTTGAGTGACTAGTGAAGTGAGGCATCTGGTGAATAAGAGGAGTCGGTATCACATCTCAGTTTTTTTTCCTTATTCTTTCGCGGGGAAGAGAGGGCCCACCTTTTTTGAGATTCCGCCCAAGCAGCAACATGTGGCTGGCACGTGTTTCCCCGGTGCAATTCTACGATTTATGTATATGTATAGGAGGATAGTCTTTCTTTTGGGACCTTGTTGCAGCTGTCGTGGCCCAGGCCCCTCCCCCTACATCCACAGACAGACGGTAATATTGTGCTCGGCAAAAAAGGCCTCGGAAGACACTCTAAAGAATCCTCGGAGTTCTGTACCCAATCGTTCCTTTCATTCAAGTGTTTGTTCTGGAATTTTCATACCTGAAACCCTCGAATGATGAATTTTTTGGGGGCTAAAGTTATGATTCCAAAGATTTTGGCTTCGAGTTTAATATTTCGGAACTAGATTGGATCGTTTAAAAAATTTCAATTTTTATAAAAATTATGGAAACTTAAGGCACTCGGGACTTGCTTGTGTTAGGAGGAAATGCTATAAAACTTGTCTTATTACTGATAAAATTCTTTACAAAATGACTTGATGTTGTCTCTGGAATCCACCGATGGTAAAGATAATTCGAGTTCCGTGCACTTACATTCAAGTGTTTAGTCAAAATTTTGTATAAGACATGAGAGTTTAGAAATGCGTGTAGGAATAGAAATATTTCAAATTTTTTTTAGTCATTTATGCCAAAATTTATGTCAAAAAATTAGTAAAATAATGAAACATCAAAATAATAATAAATATTTTCTTAAACAAGTCGTCTTTGAACAGAAAACAAAAAAAACATTTTAACAACTGATGAAATTGATTGTTCAAAGGCTCTCCTGCGATGAGAAGTTTTCAGTATTTAAAAATCTCAAACAAAAAATGACAAAAAATGATTTTCAAATAATATAATAATGAAATATTTGAGGCTTTGAAATTGAAATAAAACAATTGTTGTTTTTGATAACTAAAATTTGGAAATTGTTTTTATCAAAAGAAGGCTCGTTTGAGAGTGTTTAATTTTCGTTCGAGTACACGAAAACAATTGTCCAAAAATGGTTAATTATTACAATTTCTCTCCATTTATGCGCCCACCAAAGCTGCAAAAAAATCACGATTAAGCCCTCTAGTATAGTGAGATTGGAGTCAGATTGAAAGCTCGCTTTCACTCTGTAGTATACTATACGCTTTATTTCTCTACATGAGTTGGAATCGGATGTGGACGCTGTTTCACACGGTATCTGACGAGAAAAAGATCAACGCAAGTCTCAAATATATCTCCCCATTTCTCTCCTGTGTTTCCTGCCCTTGGTGTTCTCCTTACTCCTTCTTTGTGCCCGACTAGCATTGTCATTGCAAGCGAGGCGAGCTGTCGTTCAATTTCTCCGTAAGTGATTAAAGTAGTAACCTAACAGTTAAACACAGTTTAAACTTTCGTAGAAGCTAAATCAAAATCGACAATAAATGTTAATCGATTTTTTACTCGCAATTTTTGCATTGATTCAGCAAACGCTTAGATTATTAGCGAGATTACTTGAAAATTTTTCTCACATTATTTACTGAAGACGGAAAACCGGGAAAATTGTCTAAATTTGTAGAGCAGCCCGGATGATACTGTTGTCAATCTAGAAGGGAAAAAAATTGATGATGAAAATCTTGGAATTAATTTGTGTCACGTGTCGGTGGGCTTTAGAGTTTTGTTAAGCGTGGAGCATTACAAAGACATTACACAGTGATTTGGAGTGATCATGAGGGGTAATGTGGGGTATGCACGTGACCCGCTCCCACGGAGATTTTAAGTCGGCTGTCGACTTACCCTCGACGTTCCCAGCATCACCAAACTTTAAAATTAAGGGCATAGACAGAATTTATTTTTAGAGCTGCTTATTTTAGTTTTTTAAATGAAGAATTTTGTATATTGTGCATAACTTTAAAATAATGGGTTATTTTTCTAGACTCATTATTTTTTGCCCTTTCTATTTAATACGAGATGAAGCATAGAATAAATAAATAAATAAATAAGTATTAATTGAAGTGTTTTCTTTAATGCAAAATGAAAAAAAAATCTTTATTGTTTCATTTTGATGATTTATTAACCATGAAAACGATTATCAATTAATCTTGATTAGAATAATTAAACAATGCCCTGGACTTTAAACTCAATTTTCACCTATGGAGATGAAAACGACATTGAGAGCGAAAAAAATGGCAAGTGCATTTAATGGGGATCAGTAGTTTAATCTATCGAACGACAACAAAGGAAAAAAATTCAGTGAGGGGCAGAAAAATGGATACGAACAAGTGCTTGAGCGTTTGCGGTGTGGGGAACGTATCAATAGCTCGTTAAACCTGGTTTCTCGAGGGTTGATATTCCCCGACCCCAATAACTTCGACACTTGAGCCTGAAATTTATTTAAAACGTCTCACGCTCAATGTGATCCGAAATACTCCCTCCACCTCCCTTATTTCTTTCACTCGGAGATCAACCCATATCCTGGTGTAAGTGAAATAAAACCTGATCTATTGTAAAAGATATCGTGTGACGTACTCGAATAGTGCACAGGTTGGACATAACACACTTTATTCAAGTGAATGGGGGGAATGAAAATTTAAACGGCCGAAAGGTCTCTTCTGAAACATTTTTTTATCATAAATGTACATCTTTGTTCAAAAATTTCATAACTCGTTTGAAAAATCAAGATAGCCTTTCAATTCCATGATTCCGAATCCAATTAGAACTTTATGAGGGTCAAAGGTGCTATTCAAGGAAAAATAAAATTCTTCTTTCAATAATGAAATTTTACGCCTTTTATCAATCAACTGTTTAACATTTCTGATATTATATTAATCGAGAATGTACAAGGAAATTAAATTTCAAATAATCCAATTTTTTCGTTTGAAACATTTTTGAAAGAAAAAGGTTAGTTTTCGAAAAGTTGTGATGAAAATAAATTTTTGTTGAATTTTTTTATTTAATGAGTTCATTGAAATTTCTATTCTCATATAAAATTTCTCACTCCAAAAATTTATTCAATAAATTTTCTTACCCATAATTAACGAGTCTCATAAAAGGTCACATACCCGTAACCCCGAATGATTGGGAGTCCCACACCCACCTCCTCTCGGCTCCCCCGGCTAATATAAACATTATAGGCCCCGGGGGACTCCGCTCCCCCCCTCCGCCCAAAAAAACACATTGTATCAGTGGTCGGATAATGATGTATCAATGGGGTTGAAGATATTTCAAATAAAAAAATATCACTCGATTGCCCGCATAAGGTGAGCCATATGTGACCTATAATTTTCTCCTTATGCACTTGATAATAATTCCATTTTCATTGTTCATTGTTTCAGAATAACTAGTGTAACAGTAATACTGCCCGCCGGCGAACGCCCTCTCAACTCCATTGAAAAACTATTCCTGGAGACGATACTCTCGATGTTCATTGTTCTTGCTCATCTTAATTGTGACAGTTCGAAATATCTCCTGGGATCCATTCCATCGAGAGCCGCTGCTATGCTTGCCGCTGCATACGCAGCAGCCTCTTTAGTCGGAGTGAGTTAATTTTCCGATGAATATTAAGTATCTCAACGTTTTCATTTTATGTCAAACAATTTTGATCTCAGTATCATCCCCCCCTCCACACGCTAGGTTTTAATCAACAAAACTACACAACTATCGCAAATAAAACTTCGGAAACTTATAAAAGGAATAAACTCCACTATAATACTGGTTATAATCGGAGAAATATTTCAATAAGTTGAGAAAGGATATTGAGAATAGGTTGTAGAGGCAACGTCCGTAAAGTTTAGAAGACATAAAGTGATTTCTCGTGTGTAAAGCTTTGCGCAAAGTTTACTTTATGTGATTGGTGCACAAAAATGGCCATTCTGTTTGTATCACAGGAACTTGTGCTTTCGTTTTAACAGGAGAAAAAAAATTTATGACAGTCCCGAGAGTTGCAAATCGGGACAAAATCGAATTTCTTCTAACTCGTTTAAGTTCTATTGTTTTTTTTGGTTCCTATTTAAACTCACCAGTGACCCCTGAAATTTCAGAATCCATACTTGAACCCAGCTCGTGCCCTGGGCCCAGCCTTCGTAATGAACCACTGGAATAGCCACTGGGTCTACTGGGTAGGTCCAATATGCGGAGGCATAATAGCCTCCGTCGTTCATGAGTACGCCCTGACACCAAAGCGTTCTCGCAATTCCGTAGACCTAGACGACGGTGACAATTCATCCATGCATTCTGAAGACGACCCATACGACGATCTCGACAAAGCAACGGGTCCTAAATTCCCGGGCGCTTATGCTACTTACCGTCCAGTGACGGGGGCATCCTCCATCTATTCACCACCCCCCAGTGCCATCGAGAGAGTCGAATCTATTTATGGCGGGACAAAATCCCTTTACTGCAAGTCTCCACCGCTGACTCGCGCCAATCTGAACAGATCGCAAAGTGTCTACGCGAAATCCACATCGGGACCTAGAGAGGGCCTGATCATACCTAAACCAGGCCCCCTTGCACCTGCGCAGAGCCTCTACCACATGCGAATTGGGCCCAGCACGCTTCCACTCCTCTCCAGGGAGCAGGGCGCTTCATCGGCAACATCTAGCCAACCACCGAGTCACTCTCAGGCCCAAAATCATAATAGCACCAATCAAAATATGCAGAACCAACTGCAAGCCTGCACGCAGAGTATTTACGGCATTCGAGGAATTTCAACGAGTGTTTCAACACGAGAGAGTGGTATTTACGGAGTTACACCGTCGAGTATTTACGGTAGGGCCCCGGTACCCCCTCCATCGAGCGCCCAGAGCTCTCAAAATTCAACTCAAAATGTACAAAGGGAGCAGAGGGAACAAAGAGAACAGAGAGAACCGCCACTCGGAGGGCCCAATCAGGGACAAGGAAGTGGATCTGAGGGCGCCACCGGCCCCAGAAGGCCCGAGAGCATGTATGGACATATTTCGAGGAGAAGTGATGATTCGGCTTATGGGAGCTATCAGGGAAGTAATAGGGGTAATTATGGAAAAATTCCAGGACCACCGCCGCCTCCCGGTTGGAACCAAACTATGCAGATGGAGCAGAACAGGCCCAGTCCTGTTGCTGGACCTCTTCAGCAGAATCAGAATCAAAATTATAAGAGGAATTCACCTAATCCACAGTATTGAGGATTTTTCAAATCATTTAGTAGGGATATTTTCTTTTCAGCGGAAGGAAAATGAAACAATTGTAACTTGTGTTCTAGGAGTTGGAGGGGAGGAATACTTCAAGTGTCGGGAAATCCTGGGGTGGGGATTAAGGAGTATATAGTAAAATCATTAATTTCATTCCAAACAGCCTAAAGTAGCTCCATTCTTTAATTGTTTATTTTGATTTTCAATTCAAACTGGAAAATCTGAATTTTAACTTTTTGAAAGCCTTTTAATCGTTTAAGTTTTTTAAAATCTGAATATAATTGTTGCCTGCTCAAGAACGTTAAAAACTTGTGAACTTGAGATTTTCGAGCTTCAAATTCAGACATTAAAAAAGTTGAAAAACAAGTCTTTTAAAAGTTCAAAAAATCTCTATTTGAGGCTTGTACAATTTTTTTTATTGAGATCATAATTTCGAAATTGAAATGCTCTTCTTATCCGGTTTAGTTGAGGGATTTAATACCTTAAAATGACCAAATCCATAGTGCAGTCTATCAAAAGGGTGGAGTTACTTTGATACAGATCTGATTTCAGTTACTTAGAAATATATTTAAGGTATTTCCATGGTCGTTTATATTTTTCAAAAATTTCCCAATATGCTAGAGACACGACACTTAGATAATCTGTTATGGGCTACATCAAAGGACTATTACCAAAATATTAAGAGTTTTGACCATGCCGTCAAAGAAGGAAACATTATCTTTTTCAAAATTTAACGTAGCATTTTATGTTAAAAATGCTGTGGTCAAAGTTTTCGAAATTTTTGAAATAATTTTATGGCGTACCGAACAAAAGATGGAACAATTTTGGTGCCTTTACCATATTGCTGAATTTTTCACGAGTAGAAGCTACTGCGGAAACACCTTAACTGCAGACAAAACAGGGGATTTTGGTGAGGACTTTTTTGCAATATAAATGTCAATTTCGAAAAGGTCCTCAAAAAATATACTCTTTGAACTGATAATATTGCTCCAAAAATATAGGATGAGGAGAACTGTTCACTTTTAGTCATCTTTCTACAGTAATCGATACTGTTAATGAAATTGAATGTATAGGAAACTATTTCGATTGCTCATTTAGAAGTATTTTATGAATAAAAGACTGTATATAGAGGATATAAAAAAGTTGATTCGCAATTCGGAAAAACTGAGGGCGAATCGTGCTGGTTAATCCCGATTAGTTATAATTAATTTTTATATATTTTTTTTTTATTTATTATGTATAATTAATTGGTAAGATCACTAGGGCTTAGATTATAATTGTTGCATGTATGTGAGTATATTATTGAAAGGAGTCATTCAATAAATAATTTTAGAATTATTAAAAGAATTTCTTCAGCGTATGAGTTTTTTTCATTCTTAATTTTGCAGGAATTCAGGAAATATTGGTGAATAATGCAAACACAGGTGGTTTAGTTCCATTGATCCTCGGATCTGCCGAATTTGTATGTCAAAGAGCCGAGGAAAATGAAGACGTTTTGCATGAAGAGAGCGATCCCTGGCCAGTGGTGTGGGGCATCTGATATGAAGAGCATAAAATTCGAAATGAATTACTGTCGGAATATTCATTGATCTTCATATAAAATTAATTTTTTGAAAAATCGATACATATAAATTCGATTACGTATTTAAAAGGAAACTATCTTGAAGATTATCGATTGTGGAAACAGTGATTTTCTGAATTCCGGAAGTCCAGAATTCATTAATTTGCAATCATCAAATTATCCAAACATAAAAACACTAAATTCATGTTGGCGACAAAAATATTTAATGTCAGTAATTTTGAATTTGTAATTTTTCGATTTAAATACGTTTGATTTCTTCTTTTTCGCAGTAGAATAATGAATTCACAAAATAATTTCATTAGTTGGCGTAAATTCGATTTGAAAGTCAATTTGTACTCACCCTTTGCAACAAAATCAGCGAATAGAATCCAGCAAGCAGCAATGACAGCAACGAATCCCAGGACGAATCCAATTAGGAGCCATCCCTGGGCTCCTCTGGCACCCATACACCCTCCGTTATAAGCTTCACCTCTAATCTGTGCATTCGTCACGGAATTTACCCTGAAAATTAAATCCATTCCAATTGCTGTTCTTTCTAAAACATCACATGGGAAGTCCTGATTTTTAAAAATCGCCTATTAAAATAATTCAATTTACTTACATAAACAATGATAACGTCCCCAAAACTCCGCAAACGTGATAGGCACTGGCCATCTCTGTGTGGTACTTGGCGTGGGCATCGATTATAAACCACCAGCCCGTGAAAAACTGTGGCAATTAGTGCAAATGGAAATGAGGGGTATTGCATTTTCATTGAAAATCGGTGATTTATATATTTTTCAAGAATCAAAAAAAAAGTATGTATCGACTGTCATAAAATAATTTTAATTATATAATTTTCGAGCAAACTGAACGTAGACTCTAGATATAACACTATTTCTTTAACTATTGCAGAAAAATACTAATGTGTTGCAAAACGGTATATGGATGATGCTGATTAGATAAGATTTTCGAGAAATTTGTCTCACAGCATTCAGTTGAAAAATTTTGAAAACAGAAAATACATAAATCTGAATATAATTGTTGCCTACTCAAGAACTTTAAAAGAACGTTTTGTGAACAAACCCTCTGAGAGACATCAAAATTAAAAATCAATTACTGCTCCTAAGTACACACTTCCAATGTACCAATGTACTACCAATGTAGAAAAAAGTCTTGAAAATTCTCAAAAAATAACATAAATTATCGAATAAAAATCTCCGATTCATATTCAATTATGTTGAAATATATAGCAAGTAAATAAATGACTCATTGATTACCAAAATTCCAGCAAGCATCGACATGAGAGCATTTCGCTTCTCACCAGCCTCGAACCATATACAGGAAGGCATCTGTACATTCTCTAAACACGTCGCCATCTCTTTAACTTAATTGACGATTTTTGATGGAATAATTTACCTTCTATAATAATAAAACGAGAACACTTTTTGATGTTTTTGAAGTGGTGGTCAGTCATCAAACACTAACCTAAAACTGTCAATGACTGCTGACAGTTTGGTGGGTGTAACAGGGAGTGATTTTACCTAGTGTCAAATTGGAGATTTCTAACTAGTCTTCACCCAGATTTCAGTTTTTGAGGAATTCGCGGAATTGTTAAAAAAAAAATCCATCTTCAGATTATAATTGCTGATTTATTTCATTTACAATAAAAAAAGAACACTGAATAACCACGATTTGTCAAAAAATTTTGAAGAGAAAAAAAATGTTATTGCCTCTATTGACTTGAACATGTGAAATTTCATCGTTTAATAATATTTTCAAAGAAAGTTCCTAGTTTTCATTATTATTCTCCCCAATTAAATTAAAGCTATAAAATATCATTTTTTCGTTTTGTATTTAAAATTTATAATTATAAGATTAAAAATATCAACGATTTTTGTAATAAAATGTCATAAATATGAAAAAATTAATCTTTTTGTCTTTTTTATTTAGGAGAACATTACAAAATTGATAATTTTAGTAAAAAATAAAATCAAATTGTCGGCGCTAGTATCACACAAAATGTGTATATGTGTGAGTCTCGGAGTAGTCAATAAAAATACCGTCCATGCAGTTAGTTGAGTCTTGTATCTCGGCTCTGCGAAGTCGAGTTCAGGTGAAAAGTAACCGAAAGTATCACCAAAAATCTCAATTAAACCCCGGTGAATAATTTATTAGCTGAGAAAAGTGAGGGGTAACAGCAGTAGCCATGGATGCAGAGGCATTCCTGGACATGGCTAATCAGGTCATCAAGCTCAAAATGTTTCCGTATTTCGACATTGCCCATGATATTCTGTGTGCACTGCAAGTTAGAGAGGATTTGGGACCCGGTAAGATGTTAAAAACTCCCGTAGAGCTGAAGTCTAAATTTAAAGTGGACCAAGCAATCCGCGACAACCCCTACCAAAGAGTTTTCATTAGTTTTTTCAATGTTTTATCATTATTTCAGACAATCAAAATCACACTATTCCACTCCAATTACCATTTCAAAGTGACAATCACTGATAATTGATTTTTAATTAGCTGCAATTTTCTATATCTCTGACGTCTTAAGATAGTTCTGCACTTGAAAAAAATCTAGAAATACTTTTCATTTCAGCTTTTTGATAACAATTTTACCAAGTCCCTTTTCTGTTTATGGCAATATATTCTAAAAATTCCTAAATTCGTGGTTTCGTTTCGTTCGTTCGAACTAAATTTTGACGAAAAAATCCGTTGTTCGATAGCTTATGGAGAAATTTTTGCTCAAATTGAAGTATTTTTAATGAAACGCTGAATTTTTGTTAATTTTAACAAATGAAAAAGCCTGGCT
This sequence comes from Psyttalia concolor, assembly GCA_030522845.1. Classification (NCBI taxonomy): domain Eukaryota; kingdom Metazoa; phylum Arthropoda; class Insecta; order Hymenoptera; family Braconidae; genus Psyttalia; species Psyttalia concolor. The sequence continues at coordinate 10,163 of JAPYZM010001833.1, forward strand.
ACAATTTTTACGTTTCTATATGAACTGTTTTGGCTGCTGAAGCTGATCTATTTTTGTAATTACCTTGATTTTCTCCTCGACTCTGTATATCCAGTGTCATATGGAAGATGAATAATCCGTTCATAAATTAAAGCAGCTCTGCAACTCTATCAAATTAGAAGTTTTTTTGAGACCAACAAACAATCGCCGTAAAATGTTATTAGATTTTTCTATTGTATTTTTTCCTCGATTCAAAACTGTTTCATTTTCTCAGATAAGCAATCTACCTTTTCTTCGAGCAAATGCCATTATTTATTTATCAGAAACAATATTTAAGAAATATTCTAATATGTAGTACAGCACATATAGTGTAGGAGATATATAAAGTGTGATTTGGATGAAGCTCTTGCTTCTTGCTTTATACATTTCACGGATCCAATGACAATCGCCTCATATTGAAAGGGCCAAAACTGATTAATGACCGAATGATTTTTTTTCGGAATAAAAGGCGCTCAAGCATTCTCGCGGAAACATCCACTGTCATGCTGGCTCTCTACGATGCTCGTGGTATTCGCTGGAGGAATGTTATGTAATGGATTACTTGGAGAACCTATACTGGCACCCTTAAAAAATACTCAACAAGTACTATTAGCAACTGCAGTCTGGTAATTGATCCTAAGAAAATTATTCAACATTTCAAAGATCATCCTTTTTTTTTATATTTGATTAAAAATCTATCGACCCGTTGTTTTTCGAGTTATTATATTACTTAGTGTCGAGAAGAAATTGTTAAAAAATATTTATAATTTGCAAGACGCAGCTCGAACAATACTAATTACATACCTAAAATTTTATTTGAATCTTCTCACGTAATTTAATTGAAATATGGAAAAAGGTGTAGAATTATTCTGAACATACTTATGTCGGGATAAATTGTCGAGAGAAAAAATTTTCTACTTCAGAAGTACTCCTATAATTGGAAAATTCAATTTTTCTTGGTTTTAAATGTATTAAATTTTTAATCTTATCTGACTTTCTCTAGGTATTTTATTTTCTATATGCCATGGGACATTGGGTACAAAGTAGCCAAATTTCTTCCAGTTAAAATTGTGTGTTCTGCCATGAAAGAAATCTATAGGTGAGACATTATGAAAAATAATGTTCATTCCATGTGTCCCATTCGAGCTGATTAACAATTTATTTCAGGTGTAAAAAAGTTTATGATGGTGTCACACACGCTGCCAAACTCTATCCTAATGCATACCTCATTATGATATTGATTGGAACCCTCAAAGGTAACGAGTTTTTTGTTGTCTTGTTATGAAGAAAAAATTTTATCATAAAATGCCTTATTCTGATATTACACGATTTTTATATCATCACTATCATTTGATTTGAAAATCAATGTATTATCTGCAATTAGCACAGTTTGGCCAAATCTCATGTGAAATACTCTTGAATTTTTCTCTAACCCTTGACTATTTTAAGTGGTTTTTGGTTCAAGTAAAATTTATTCCGGAAAATGTATATTTTTCTCCCGGGTTATGTTAGAAAAGAAAACTAAATAAACTGCATAATTATCTATTGCTTTTGTCATTAACTAGGCAATGGGGCTGGCTTCACGAAACTGTTCGAACGTCTGATTCGAGGCGTCTGGACTCCGACGGCAATGGAGTTCATGCAGCCGAGCTTGTAAGTGAAACAATATTGGGGCACACATATCTTGAATGCTGTTATACCATTCTAATCCTTCTCAGCTGGTCCACTTATATTCGCAGCTATCGACAGTTTTCCTTTTTAATACATTGTCAACGCTCGTTGAATTATTCTTTCAGTTATACCAAAGCATCTCTTGTGGCTTCCATCATCTTCGTATTAGACAAAAAGACTGACTTCATTTCGGCACCTCATGCACTCGTGTACTTCGGAATTGTCATATTCTTTGTGTACTTCAAGGTAAGCAAAAACAATTATTATTGTTTTCATTATTTACAGAATATTGAAGAACGATAAATTGAAGATTCATTCCACTATTTTCACTAGAGAAACTATTAATGATGATTGTCTATTGTTTTTAGTTATCATCAATTCTACTCAATATTCATGATCCCTTCGTCCCATTCGAAAACTTGTTTTGTAATTTATTTCTGGGAGGATTATTCGACTGGATGGCGAAATTCTCTGGTCGTGGACAAGCTAAGGACGAGAAAGCTGATACCAAAAAAACTAATTAAGCTGTGAGTATGCCCTTGACTCAATTTATCGAACTAAAAAATAACACGATTCATGAAAAATCTAATTTACTCTCGAAACTTTGTCATATTTAGGATTCATTTAAAACCGCAAAATGAATACACGAAATCAACCCAGTTCATCATATAAATAATTACGAAATTGGGTAGTTACAGATGGAATATATAAGCGTATATAAACAGTCATTGTTATTTTAGCCAGTTTTTTTTCAAAATTGAAAAAATATTTAGTAATTTAAATAATTATCTACACTGAATTATTACAAAAGTCTAAAGGAGGGCAACACAAATAAACAGTCTACAATATTTTTTTTCCGTTGATTTTTCATGAGTAATTTCACTTTAATAATAGTGCTAATATGAATGAATAATTGCTGATTAATTCATCTTTTTTCCTCTCTACTAGGATAACAATCATCTCTGAGATAGGATTCTAGTCAAAATCCAAGTATTTCCTCAATGACTGTGGTATACAACCGAAAGTACCACTAAAAACCGAATTTTAAATCAAGAAACAAGCAGAGTTGTATGTTTATAATAGTATTATTTCAACGAAACTACCGAAACATCAAGTGACAACAGTGAGATAATTTTTTAACGATTTTAAACAAGAAAAATCGTTCTTGCCAGTTTACGAAATATCCTTGTGCACTTAGAACCCCTCCAAGAGTATGAGACTCATCAGATCTTCTTCAAAAATATAAACGAAAATCAGAAGGAAAATTAATTATTTTTATATATTCGTGCAATAAATTCTTTGGGAATTTTTATATTTCAATCGAGAAAATTAGCTTAAATTCTAAACTCAAAATTATGTAAATAATACTAATGATAAATCCATATGTCTTTCTAATCATGAAATATTCATTTTACATTGCAATAATTGAAAATTTAGATTGTAGATTTGAAAGTGGATAAGACACTTTAAATCAAAATTTTTGATTTTTTCAAGTTGCGTTTGTACTTGAGGGTTAAGTATTGAGAAGTTTCAACGATTTTATTGTAGATATGTGCAATTTTTATCTCTTGTAAGAGTCAGATCAAATTTGGAAACATCTATATGAATAAATAAATTATACCAAATTACAACACCGTGAAATTAATTTTTATTAAAAATAAAAAACATAATATTAATCTATTGAATTTAGGTTTAATACTACATCAGTTGAAAAGGGATTTCAGAAACTGTGCACGGTCCTCAGTACTATTCTCCTTCTTCTTTTTTCGAATTTCCATGTCCGTCTCCCGTTGCTTAACCTCAGGCATAACGAAATTCGTCGTTTCCCCTTTAGTCTCTTTGATTTTCAATTTTTTACTCCTGTCGACGTTGTAAGAGAAGAAATTGATCTCTCTCTTCGCCTGTGCTATTTCTGCGGTCAATCTCTGTTTATGGACAGCTTTCTCGTAGGCTAAACGTTCACTCAGGTGGATCCATTTGAATCTGTAGAATAAAAAAAAACGCAAGTTTAAAAACATTTTAAATATTGGGACAGTATTCGCATCATCATTTGAATAAATATTGTAGATAAAAAAAAGTAGTTTTATTCGAAAAAGACGTAGCTTATTTTTCAAATAGCAAGAGACATCTAGGTATTTTTTAAAAATTAATTTTTCATTAAAATGGAAAAACAATTATTGCGTATTTTTCCCCCCAGTTACTGAGTCAGTTAGTGCTTTATGTTTATTAGCCAGCAAAAAATCAAAGCTAGTGTTTCTAGGTTTTTTGTTTCATCAATAAAACAGGTGATATGAATTTAATACGCCTTTCTTGGTCAATTTTGATAGAAAACCGTTAATAGTACATATTTCAACATTTGTGATACAATACACTTCTAACCTAACACAAATGCCTTTTAACTTCCCATCACTCTTCCAGCACAATGTTTGAGGCTCACACTCCTCAAATTTCGAAATATTGGCTATATATGAAACACGCATGAAATACATGTTACCTGTTTTACCGATGAAACAAAAAACTATGAAACACTGTGGCCGCTCCATCAGCTACTAGTCAGGGAGAATGTTCAGCTCCTGACAATACCGACAGAGCCATATCCAAAAGGCAATCTCTCTCATCCTCCGAGCGAGGGTCAGCGCCACCGAGAGAGAGAAAGCAAAAACTGATACCACGAGAGCTTATCTAGAAAGAGGCCAGCCACAGCTGCAGCACGTGCTTATCATTAATTACTGTTTGCATACAGTTTATTATTGTTCTTCCATTCATTTAAAATCAATAAATATTATGGTTAACTTTCACCCGTTGAGTCGAATTATATTTTGGAGACCATACAAAACTCCACAACACTACCTTCGTGTTTTTGATTGCTATTAAACCCACAGCGCTTGCGCATGCACCAACTGGAGCGAAAAAAAGGCTATTAATTTTATTCTTACCTCGGAAGGTATTTTATGTTCCAAATAATATCGTAGAATTTACTCTTCTTCCTCGTAGATATTTGTCTGTTATTCAGAGTTGCTGCTACATATTTTGCAATTTTTTTCCTCTCAAACTCAACCCAACCCTCTGTAAAATACCTTGAGGCCACTTTCTTCTTTTTCTTCGGCTTTGCTCCCTCTTTCGTTGTATCCTCTGAATATTAAATCTCCATTTTTAGTCCATTCATTTCCATGATACGCAACAAATGGAATAGATCAGTACAGTGGAAATAAAAATTTAATTAAAAATTTTCATACCTGCATCACTCCCTAATTGTAAGTAAACTCTCCCCACTTGGCCGTATTTTGAAAAAATCTCCCTGACAGTTGTAACATTCATATATTTCGGAATATTAGACAAATAAACAATACCACGTTTGTTTTTCGTCTCAATTTGGCGTATTTTGGACTTATTGGGTTGGGAGGCGTCATCAACATCTTGAGTGTCATTTTCAGACATCGTTCGATCAAATTCTACTTGATTTAACATTGTTGAATATTTTTCATTAGTTGAAAATGAGGAAATCATATGCGATTACCACTGAATAGACTGGCCAGGTTTGAGGTTATATAGGCGCAGTTAGGCGCACGATTTCGAGAGCTGTTACCATACTGAAGACAGAATGGGTGGTTCCCACACTGACCGCCACTTTGCTAGTAAAAAACACGAAAAGCGCGAAAATTTGAATAGACAAAAATGATTGACTCACTAAAATTATATTCTATAAATTTTGACTCTCAACAAAATTTTAATTGTAAAAGAATACAACATTACAATGAATGGAAAAAGCAATTTTGTTTCTCCAATAATACATATTAATATTAATTTTGGAATAATAGATTCGCGAATTGTGACTACTCTACTGAAGACTAAGATTACATTTATTTCTATGAGTGAATCAATGACATGGTATCACATTAAATCGTACTATATACGTATTAATACGTACTATCTGTTAGGTACTGTTTTTACGAGCCTAGTTTATTCAAACTATGTTACATGTAAATATCATGACCCGGTTAGTTGATTGTCATTTGATCGTTGGTCGATTGTGATGTCGAGTCTGGGTAGCAAACGACTACAATCAAGTTCCTTGAAAGTCGATTGCCAGTCGATTCACGCTGGAAATCTGGTGGAATCGAGTATAAGTCGATTAAAAACAAGTTATAAGGAAATTGTTTCAATCGAAATGAAATTCACATTGAGACTCGATATCAACAGTACCTACACTCGACATCACAATCGACCATCGATCGAATGGCAATTGACTAAGCGGGTCACTCGATTCTTAGAATCGACAGTCAGTCGAAGCTAAATCGATGGGTCCGTTACGGAGTTCATTAATTATGATTCGATTTATTTTCAAGACAATCAGTATACAACTCAGTAAAGAAGTGAATTTTTATTGATTCTCGTTGCAATAGTTATCAATTTTAAATAAGTTAAATATTGATTATTCGGCTATTATAATTTAGTGAAAATGTGACTGGTGGTCATTTCGTTAACTGACAAAACTGTGCAAGGCATTAATGAGATTTATATATCACTAGCGCCGACGCCGCCGCAAGCGGCGGCTACGTTGATCACCTTTTATCCTGCACAAAACTTATTGAATTGTTTCCATAACATTTAGTTCAATATAT